>CM055828.1:18052159-18076974 GCA_029582265.1 Zoroaster sp. YZ-2022 | reverse complement strand
AAATTTTTTCGGCGCATGCGTGGTAGCTCCAAAACAATGGTCCGGTCTCTGTGGGTTTGTTCTTTAAAACGGCCTATCGTGGTGTTTCAAAAGGTTTTTTTTGTTGCTGGTCCGACCGTGGTGGGGAAAGACTACGGATGTTTTTGTGCGAGAGGGTACTTTTCCCACAAAGTGTTGACAACGTTGTTTTAGGACCATGGATCTTATTTCCCTCGTGTAAAAGGGTTTGGGTTGGGCCCTTTAGACATCTGTTAAAACCATTGGCAGTTGGTAGTGTTCAACGCAACATAAGTTGCGAAGCGCCCCTTCACAGCTACTGACACCAGCGCGATGCAACCGCGGTGTTCGGGTATAAGTGTCATGGCACGTCTTATTAATGATTTTATATTCGAAATTTAGAAATGCTGTATGAGATTGGTAATTATAAACATCTGCTTGTCAAATTTATGGGAAGATGGTTTTTTGGGGTTCTTTTAAATATTCTAAAGCTCTTAAATTGGTATGATCCAGTTGGTTATAATTACTAAATTGATGTTACGTTAAACCATAAATAAGGAAAAAATCAGAAAATAAATTTTTTTCAAAAATTGATGAATCAGCGGATTTTTGAAAAAAATCATGATTAAATCGCAACTTAAATCAACGACGAATCACAACGCTGTTGAGGACGCTGGGCCCCGGGGCATGGTACCATCCTCAGCCTTCGCCAACACGGGAAAAGAAGCGGCCCAAAGAGTAAGTCAGCACCTCAAAATATTTCACTTCCACCGGTCCTTTCAGACCACCACAACTTCTCAAAAGAGATATTTCATGCCCGTCTCACCCTATTATTCAATTAATATATTACAAATATAAAAAGTATATATTATTTAGTTAATATAACTATCTCCTGACTATGGCGGCAAACGGAAATTCACACGAAAGTAGCGAATGTTCAGAGTCAAAACGCAGAAAATTGAAACACTTTCACTTGAACATTACATAAAAACCAAACATTACCCAATTAGTCTACTGACCACACTAGCAGAACAAAGTGAACAATTCATCGCTAAACCTATTCAACTCAAAACTATTTCTAAAGGAAAAAACGTGCCTGATGGTGTTGTCAAAACCTCGTTCCCAAACCCCCTGCTAGACCAACCTTGTTTATCTTTTGAGTGACGAAGACTTTTTCATAGGAAATTGAGAATTGCATACCTATAAATGCGTAAATAAAACTTCCAAAACCCACCCTTTCAAACCACCATCCACTTGGCATCCAAAACCACACAGTGCAACGCTCGAAAACAAATTGGAAGCCACAACATTTCAATTTGCCTTATTCGTCTGAGAACTCATAAAAAGTAGTCATGACAAGAATCATAAACACTATGGAATCAGTTACAAGCATCTCAAATTCACATACGAGGCCTGAAAAAACCTCAATCGATTATCTTGACTTAACCATTTCAAGGAAAAACTCTTCCAGAAACTGGTATAACTGACACAAAAGTGTACACTAAATCAATAGAAATATATCAGTTTCACATAACCTCATCACACCCACCCCATGTATTCAAAGCATTTATCTACGGAGAAACTCTCCGATATGTGAGAAATACCAACAATGAGAGGAAGATTGTAGAAAAAGTCAAGGATTCTCTCACAAAACTATCAGCCAGAGGGGCTATACTTCAAACTGGAGATAAACAACGCACTGCACAAAGTGTCACTGGCAACTGAGCCAAACTGATTCACAAGTCATCAAAAGGTAAACAAAAACAAGGAAGTACCACTGGTTTTCTTCAACAACCTATACTGCGTTCGTTAACCACAAAGATGTGAAAAAGCCAAGTTGTAAACAAAACACCGGTCATTGATACAAGAACAAACCACACCTTCAGAAGTTATTCTTGAACAAACCCTTTGTTGCATCTAGAAAGGCCCAAACAGATTCTTGGGAGAAAACTAATCCGAGCAACTACCACAAACACAGATCCAAAAGGATCTAACTGGAGAGAACCTCGCTCCCACCCGAGCATACACGACTCCTGTTTTTTCGAAGAACCAGATGAAACTTTAATATGTTTTGCTTTCCTATTACAGGAACAAATCACTATAAAATCAACGAACTCTTCTCTACAAAACAAACGGACACATTATAACATTATAAATTCAATGGTCTTATCTTAAAATAAGATGCAGAGACCATCCATACAGACCCATGTTGTAATTTGAACCATTACATGCAACTGATGATTGCCAAGTGAGGCATGAAAGCTTAATATTGTTACACATTGAAGGATCTGAAAAATATCCTGTCTCTTCTACACGTTTCCCGTATTTTTAGACCGATCGGGTCATTATTGGTACCTTCCAAACATAAGGCCTACTATTCCCACATAAATTTTATTGTCAAATGGACAAACATTGGAAATAGTCTGATACGGATCTATCACTGTATTTTCATTTGTATAACAAAATGTATCTTGAAAAAAAAAAACAAAAGTCAACAAAGATGGAGAGTGTCACTGAATGGGGATTGCACCATCATTCTTTATCACAATATGAATGCGAATGAAAAAAACAAACAAAATCAAATACCTATAAAAAAATTCCTCAAAGAGATTTTAGATTTTGATATGTTGTTCTACTACTTAAGAATTTAGTTTCGTTTGACACCCAAAAACCAGCTTTTTATACCACATTTTTTTCCTGGTAGCAGACTATATTTCATCTTCTACTACCATACTATGAGCTGAAATGGAATTTAAAGAACTGTGACCATAATACAATGAACATTTGTGCGATTTCAGCTTCGTTGCTTCCATGGCGCTTTTTTGTGTGTGTAAGATTACTCAAAAGCACGTTTTAGCTTCAGCTACCATTATTTTTGCAATTTGTGTTTTGAGCCACTTGTTTGTCAATGATATCTTTCAAGTATTATGCCCCATCATATTTGCCACCAGGGCATCATGTCGCTGTACATGTGCGTGTAATTCTGTTCACAGCACTATGTCCACCAGAAATTATTACTTTTTTCGGGAGGTAATTTAGTAATCAGATGTATACGTTGTTTTCGTTATAAATGTAAAGACAATATATCATTTGTGATAAAATGTCTGTAAATGCACACGGTGCATTCATAGATCTTGCACACGGATACAACATCGATACTAACAGAGTAAAAATTCTTGTGGGCCCATCGCGTTTTTTTTTTTTTAATGACTGACCAGCGTGCCGTATTGATATACAGGGTCAGAAGTGAAATTTGAGAGGCTGATTTGAGGAGGCCATAATTATTTGAGAGGTCGATTTGAGAGGTCGATTTGAGAGGTCTTATTTGAGATGCCATATTTTGAGAAGCCATTTGAAAAGCGCCGATTTGAGAGGCCATATTTTGAGAGAGGCCATATTTGAGAGGCCATATTTGAGGGGCCGATTTGAGAGGCTATATTTGAGAGGCCATATTTGAGGAGGGCGATTTGAGAGGTCATATTTGAGAGGCTATATTTGAGAGGCCATATTTGAGAGGCCATATTTGAGAGGTCATATTTGAGAGGTCGATTTGAGAGGTCATATTTGAGAGGCCATATTAGAGAGGCCATATTTGAGACGCCGATTAGAGAGTCCATATTTGAGAAGCCATATTTGAGAGGCCATATTTGAGAGTCCGATTTGAGAGGTCATATTTGAGAGGCCATGTTTGAGAGACCATATTTGAGAGGCCATATTTGAAGGGCAGATTTGAGAGGCCATATTTGAGAGACCATATTTGAGAGGCCAATTTGAGAGGTCATATTTGAGAGGCCATATTTGAGAGGCCGATTTGAGAGGCCATATTTGAGAGGTCATGTGCAAAAGGCTGGAGTGACTTTATTCAATTGAATCTAACATAATATAATGCTGCACTAATAAAAGCATTATTTTTATAATCTTAATTGTCTGTAGAAATGTGTAGGCTCACAAAATTTTGATGACTCTAACTTATAAAAACGTTCAAAGTACATGTCCCCACAGAAATTTCCATTTGTTTTGTGTTAACTTTGTGTTAGTGTAATGTTGATCTAGTACAGATATCATTCCAGAACTTTTGCCTACCAATTAGTTAGGAGTATTGTTACCATTAAAGTGTTTTATGTATTAAAAGAAGATAATAGAAAAATAGTTTGTCCGATGAGTCAGCGGTGCCACGCCGCTTATTTTGTAAGTAGGTTTGTAAACAAAATTTAATTACTCCGTTAATGCTTACCCCAAATTTCTCAAATTCCGTAAGTTCACTGTTGAATTATACCCAAATAGCATGGTTAATTCCCATTAGCCTGCTTTGGAACCCTTGACCCAAAAATCCTTACTGTAAAAAGCATGGTCCCATAGGACCGTGTAATCCTGCACGGTCCCATAGGACCGTGTACAAATCCTAATCCCATCTGTCAACACAAGGCCATTGACTTCGGCTCTGAGCGGCTTATCAACAGCTACCAGTTACCCACTATGGTGTGCCAGAACATGATTCCAGACAGGCTGGAGCCATCAGCCAGAGGATGAGAGATGTTTATTTCATAACTGCTATGGGTACACATAATAGGGTATATTTATGTCGATTTGGGGTAGGGGAAAAGCGTTATCAGAACTAAAATAAACATCAACCTAAAGGGCCCTTACATTTTTTTTGCTTCAAATTGTTGTCTAGACCTCTAGGCATCTGTTAAAACCATTGGCAGTTGCTAGTGTTCAACGCAACATAAGTTATAGCGCCCCTTCACAGCTACTGACAAATTAAGCGCGATGCAACCGCGGTGTTCGTATAAGTGTCATGGCACGTCTTATTAATGATTTTATATTCGAAATTTAGAAATGCTGTATGAGATTGGTAATTATAAACATCTGCTTGTCAAATTTATGGGGGTGATGGTTTTTGGGGTTCTTTTAAATATTCTAAAGCTCTTAATTAGTATGATCCAGTTGGTTATAATTACTAAATTGATGTTACGTTAAACTTACAAATAAGAAAAATCTCAGAAAATAAATTTTTCAAAAAATTGATTTAAATCAGTGATTTTTTTGAAAAAAAATCATGTGATTTAAATCGCAATTTAAATCAACGTGATTTAAATCAAGCAACGCTGCTGAGGACGCTGGCCCGTGGGCATGGTACCATCCTCAGCCTCTGCCAACACGGGAAAAGAAGCGGCCAAGAGTAAGTCAGCACTTTCAAAATATTTCATTTCCACCGGTCCTTTCAGGACCACCACAACTTCTCAAAAGAGATATTTCATGCCATCTGTCTACCCTATTATCTAATTAATATATTACAAATATAAAAAGTATATATTATTTAGCACATAACTATCTCCGACTATGGCAAACGGGAAATTAACGAAAGAAGCGAAACGTTCAGAGTCAAAACGAAATTGAAATAATTTTCACTTGAACACTCATATAAAACCAAACATTACCCAATTAGTCTACTAACCACACTAGCAGAACAAAGTGAACACCATCACAAACCTATTCAAATCAAAACTATTTCAAAGGAAAACGTGTCTGGATAAAAGTTTAAACCTCGTTCCAACCCCTGCTAGACCAACCTGTTTTATCTTTTGAGTGATTTTAACACTTTTCATAGGAAATTGAGAATTGCATACCTATAAATGCGTAACAAAACTTCCAAAACCCACCCTTTCAAACCACCATCCACTTGGCATCCAAAACCACACAGTGCAACGCTCGAAAACAAATTGAAGCCACAACATTTCAACTTGCTCATATTCGTCTGAGAACCCATAAAAAAGAACATGACAAGAATCTCATAAACACTATGAATCAGTTACAAGCAAATCTCAAATTCACATACGAGGCCTGAAAACCTCAATCGATTATCTTGACTTAACCATTTTCAAAGGAAACTCTTCCGTGAAACTGGCATAATTGACACAAAGTGTACACCAAACCAACAGAAATATACAGTTTCTTACACATAACCTCATCACACCCACCCCATGTATTCAAAGCATTTATCTACGGAGAAACTCTGATATGCGAGAATACCAACAATGAGGAAGATTTCGTAGAAAAGTCAAGATTCTCTTCACAAAACTATCAGCTACAATCCTGGCTAAAATAGTTGGGACACGTGACAATAAACATACCCCACGCTGTCCCTGCTCTCTCTCTCCTCTGCAAGCCCCCCGATCCCACCAATGTTGTTATCTCCAGCCGGAGCACAGACCGCCCAATAAGAGCCAACATTGTCAGCTGGGGCCCAGCGAGATTTGGCCGGGATTGTCTGAATTCCTTGTAGTATAATATGTGAGCGACATGCCCATTTTATCCATGCGCATATTGTCTGTCTTTGTGATTTTATTTTTTTTGTTCAGTTTATTTTATTTTATTACTATAGTATTATTAAGTTTTCTGAGGGTGTTTGGTTTTGTTTCCCAAACATGAAATAGCGTCCAAAGGTTGAATTAAAGAAAATTATTTGGGAAAAATTATAATAATGATAAAATATTATTGTAGATTTTACCTTAATGTGTGATAAATTATACCTTTATACAAAAGATACAAACGTTGTAATCGGGTGATTCGAACCACGATCCCCGCGTTTTACAACAGGTGTCTTATCCACTATACCACCGTGGTATACACCAGTTCGGTCCCATTCATATGTCGATGGATAATGTAACCATGGTTCACCACTGAACAATAAAGAAGGAGAGTCACCTTCCTTTCTTTTTGGTTTCGATGGATCACCGTTGGATTTTTCGTCAAAATAACGGAATGAGGGGATGAAACCAAATTGAAGAGGCTTGTATGTTGTTTGTGTATCTTAATGTGCTTTTCGCGTTGAACACAAACTCTTTTGGGAACTTATGGCGGGACCAAAATGGCATGGTGAACCGTGCACGGTGCACCCTACAATAAAGTTCTGATCATCTGTGTTTTGCGCGCAAGCGCATTGCAGCCATGCATCGTCCAAGGGTATCGAACTGGGAACGCTTGCAGGTTGCCACGGTGGTCTAGTGGTTAAGACATCTGATCTGAAATGCAGAGATCGTATGTTCGAATCCCAACCAAGTAGAATGTTTATGTATTTTGTCCGCAACACCGACAATAATATTACTTTATTTATTTATTGTTTATTTATTTTTGATTATTATTTTTGATTATTGATGATGATTTTGAGGAGGAGAGTGACGAATATGATGAGGATAATGAGGATGAGGATGACGTCCAGCGTCACCACATCATTGGCATCATCATCATCACGAGATGATCACTAACACCATCACTTGCCTTGTCCCTTAATGTATTGTCCTTGAGACAAAGACAAAGACTGCGGTTTGCCCGCGTCTGGTCACGGCTCCAGATAAACCAAGAGAAAATTCAGACAATCCCGGCCAAAATAGTTGGGACACGTGACAATAAACATACCCTACGCTGTCCCCTCTCTGCTCTCTCCGCTCCCCTGCTCCCTGATCCCCCACCAATGTTGTTATTCCAGCCGGAGCACAGACCGCCCAATAAGAGCCAACATTGTCAGGGGGCCGGGGGGCCCAGCGAGATTTGGGCGGGATTGTAGAGGCTATACTCAAACTGAGATAAACAACGCACCGCACAAAGTGTCATTGGCAAACCGAGCCAAACTGATTCACAAGCTACCAAAAGGTAAACAAAACAAGGAAGTACCACTGGTTTTCTCAACAACCTATAATGCGTTCGTTAACCACAAAGATGTGAAACAAGCAGTAAACAAACACCGGCCGCTGATACAACAAAACCCACACCTCTCAGAAGTATTTCCGAAACAACCCCTTTGTTGCATTCAGAAAGGCCCAAAACATTCGGGAGAAACTAACTGAGCAACCACAAACACAGATCCAAAAGGATCAACTGAGAAACCTGCTCCCACCCCATACGACTCCTTGTTTTTTTCGAAGAACCAGATGAAATCCTTAATGTTCTGCTTTCCCTATTACAGGAACAAATCACATAAAATCAACGAACTCTCTCTCACTCAAACAAACGGACACATTATAACATTATAAATTCAATGTCTTATCTTAAAAATAAGACAGGAGACCACCGGTTGCTTAATTTGAACCATTACATGCAACTGATGATTGCCAAGTGAGGCATGAAAGCTAGCTATTGCTACTAAAGGATCTGAAAATATCCTGTCTCTTCTACACGTTTCCTATTTTTGACCGATCGGTCATTATTGGTACCTTCAAACATAAGGTCTACTATTCCCACAAATTTTATTGTCAAATGGACAAACATTGGAAATAGTCAGATACGGATTCACTGTATTTCATTTTGTATAACAAATGCATCTTGAAAAAACAAAAACAAAAAGTCAACAAAGATGGAGTGTCACTGAATGGGATAGCACCATCATTCTTTATCACAATATGAATGCGAAAAAAAAAATAAAAAAAAAAAATCAAATACCAATAAAAAAATACCAAAAAGAGGATTTTTGCGGATTTTGGATATGTTGTTCTACTAAGAATTCTGCTTCGTTTGACACCAAAACCAGCTTTATACCATTTTTTCCTGGTAGCACCTATATTTCATCTTCTACTACCATACTATGAGCTGAAATGGAAATTTTAAAAGAACTGTGACCATAACACAATGAACATTTGTGCGATTTAGCTCGTTGCTTCATGGCGCTTTTTTTGTGTAAGATTCTCAAAAGCACGTTTTAGCTACCACTACCAGTATTTATTTTTGCAATTTGTGTTTTGAGCCGCTTGTTTGTCAATGATATCTTCAAGTATTATGCCTACATTTGCTACCAGGCATTATGTCGCCGCATGTGTGTACTTGTTCACAGCACTAACCAGAAATTATTACTTTTTTCGGGAGGTAATTTAGGTAATTGTATACGTTGTTTTGTTATAAATGTAAAAGACAATATACATTTGTGATAAAATGTCTGTAAATGCACACGGGTGCATTCAGATCTTGCACACGGATACAACACTGGATACTACACAAGATAAAATTCTTGTGGGCCCATCGCGTTTTTTTAATGACTGACCAGCGTGCCGTATTGATATACAGGGTCAGAAGTGAAATTTGAGAGGCTGATTTGAGAGGCCATAATTATTTGAGAGGTCGATTTGAGAGGTCGATTTCAGAGGTCTTATTTGAGATGCCATATTTGAGAAGCCACATTTGAAAGGCCGATTTGAGAGGCCATATTTGAGAGGCCATATTTGAGAGGCCATATTTGAGGGGCTGATTTGAGAGGCCATATTTGAGAGGGCCATATTTGAGAGGGCGATTTGAGAGGTCATATTTGGAGAGGCCATATTTGAGAGGCCATATTTGAGAGGCCATATTTGAGAGGGTCATATTTGAGAGGTCGATTTGAGAGGTCATATTTGAGAGGCCATATTAGAGAGGCCATATTTGAGACGCCGATTAGAGAGTCCATATTTGAGAAGCCATATTTGAGAGGCCATATTTGAGAGTCCGATTGAGAGGTCATATTTGAGAGGCCATGTTTGAGAGACCATATTTGAGAGGCCATATTTGAAGGCCGATTTGAGAGGCCATATTTGAGAGACCATATTTGAGAGGCCAATTTGAGAGGTCATATTTGAGAGGCCATATTTGAGAGGCCGATTGAGAGGCCATATTTGAGAGGTCATGTGCAAAAAGGCTGGAGTGACTTTATTCGAATTGAATTCTAACATGGTAATGTCATAATGCTGCACTAATAAAAGCATTATTTTTATAATCTTAATTGTCTGGAAGAAATGTGTAGGCTCTAAAAATTCTTGATGACTCTAACTTCTATAAAACGTTCAAAGTACATGTCCCCCCACAGAAATTTCCATTTGTTTTGTAAGTTAACTTTGTGTTAGTGTAATGTTGGATCTAGTACAGATATCATTCCAGAACTTTTTGCTCTACCAATTAGTTAGAGTATTGTTACCTTCTCATTAAAGCGTTTGGTATTAAAAAGAAGATAATAGAAAAGCCAGTTTGTCCGAATGAGTCAAAGCGCGTGCCAACGTCCGCCGAATTATTTTGTAAGTAGGTTTGTAAACAAACCATTACTAATTACCCGTTATCGCTACCCAAATTTCTCAAATTCCGTAAGTTCACTGTTGAAGTATACACCAGTCAGCATAGCATGGTTCTAATTCCCATTAGCCTGCTTTTGAACTTCCTGACCCAAAAATCCTACTGCAAAAAGCATGGTCCTGCAAGGACCCAGTGTATTAACCCTGCACGGTTTCCCATCCACAGGACCGTGTACAAATCCTAATCCCATTCTGTCAACACAAGGCCATTGACTTCGGCTCTGAGCGCGGCTTATCAACAAAGCCTACCAGTTACCCACTATGGTGTGCCAGGAACATGATTCCAGACAGGTTGGAGCCATCAAGCGCCAGAGGATGAGAGATGTTTATTTCTATACTGCTATGGGTATGGGCACATAATAGGGTATATTTTATGTCGATTTGGGGTAGGGGGAAAAAAGCGTATATCAGAACCTAAAATAAACATCAAACCCTGGGAAGGGCCTTACTACATTTTTTTGCTGCTTCAAATTATTGTTCAGGCACCTCTAGGCATTCTGTTAAACCATTGGCAGTTGGTAGTGTTCAACGCGTAACATAAGTTATAGCGCCCCTTCACAGCTACTTCGACACAAATTAAGCGCGATGCAACCGCGGTGTTCATATGTCATGGCACGTCTTATTAATGATTTTATATTCGAAATTTAGAAATGTTGTATGAGATTGGTAATATATAAACATCTGGCTTGTCAAATTTATGGGGTGATGGTTTTTGGGGTTCTTTTTAAATATTCTAAAGCTTAATTAGTATGATCCAGTTATTATAATTACTACAAATTGATGTTACGTAACTTAACTACAACAAGAAAAATCTTCAGAAAATAAATTTTTCAAAAATTGATTTAAATCAGTGATTTTTTGAAAAAAAATCATTGTGATTTAAAATCGCGCAATTTAAATCAACGTGGATTTAAATCAAGCAACGGCTGCTGTTGGAGGACGCCGGGCCCGTGGGCATGGTACCATCCTCAGCCTCTGCCACAACACGGGAAAAGAGGGCGGCCAAGAAAGTCAGTCACACTTTCAAAATATTTCAATTTCACCGGTCCTTTTCAGGACCACACACAATAATCCTCTCAAAAGAGATTTCATGCCATCTGTTCTACCCCTATTATTCTAATTAATATATTACAACATATAAAAGTATATATTATTTGAAGCACATACAACTATCTCCCGACCTATGGCAAACGGGAAATTCACGAAAGTAGCGAAACGTTCAGAGTCAAAACGAAAATTGAAATAATTTTCACTTGAACACCATATAAAAACCAAACATTACCCAATTAGTCTACTGGACTACACTATAAGAACAAAGTGAACACACCACTTCATCACAAACCTATCTTCAAATCAAACTGATTTCATAAAGGAAAAACGTGCTCTGGATAAAGGTTTAAACCTCGTTCCAACCCCCTGCTAGACCAACCTGTTTTATCTTTTGAGAGTGATTTTAACACTTTTCATAGAAATTGAGAATTGCATACCCTATAAATGCGTAACACAAAACTTCCAAACCCAACCCACCCTTTCAAACCACCATCCACTTGGCATCCAAAACCACAGTGCAATGCGCTCGAAAACAAATTGAAGCCACAACATTCAACTCCTGCTCATATTCTGTCTGAGAACTCATAAAAGAACATGACAAGAATCTATAAACACTATGAATCAGTTACAAGCAAATTCAAATTCACATACGAGGCCTGAAAACCCAACAATCGATATCTTTGACTTCAACCATTTTCAAAGGGAAACTCTTCCGTGAAACTGGCATAATTGCTGGAAGGGCAAAAGTGTACACCAAACCAACAGAAATATATACATCAGTTTACTACACATAACCTCATCAACACTCCAATTCCATGTGTATTCGTAAAGTTATTTATCTACGGAGAAACTCTCCTGATAAGAGTGAGAAATACCAATGAGGAAGATTGGTCGTAGAAAAGTCAAGATTCTCTCACAAAACTATCAGCTAGAGGCTATACTCAAACTGAGATAAACAACGCACCGCAATAAAGTGTCATTGGCAAACCTGAGCCAAACTGATCTCAATAAGCTACCAAAGGTAAACAAAACAAGGAAGTACCACTGGTTTTCTCAACAACCCATAATGTCTGTTAACCACAAAAGATGTGAAACAAGCAGTAAAACAAACACCGGCCGCTGTCATTGACAACAGAAACCACACACCTCAGAAGTATTTCCGAAACAACCCTTTGTTGCATTCAGAAAGGCCCAAAACATTCGGGAGAAACTAATCCGAGCAAATCACAAACACAGATCCAAAAAGGGATCAACTGGAGAGAACCTGCTCCCACTCCCATACGACTCTGTTTTTTTCGAAGAACCAGATGAAACTTTAATGTTCTGCTTAACTGCTCCTATTACAGGAACAAAATCAACATAAAATCAACGAACCTTCTCTCACCTCAAACAAAACCGACACATTATAACATTATAAATTCAATGTCTTATCTTAAAAATAAGACAGGAGACCACCCGGTTGCTTAATTTAATCAGAACCATTGCTACATGCAACCTGATGATTGCCAAGTGAGGCATGAAAAGCTAGCTATTGCTAACAAAGGATCTGAAAAATATCCTGTCTCTTCTACACGTTCCTCCCTATTTTTGACCGATCGGTCATTATTGGCACCTTCAAACATATAGGTCTACTATTCCCAATAAATTTTAGCTGTCAAATGGACAAAATACATTGGAAATAGTCAGATACGGATTCACTGTATTTCATTTTGTATAACAAATGATCTTGAAAAACAAAACAAAAAGTCAACAAAGATGGAGTGTCACTGAATGGAGATGGTACCATCATTCTTTATCACATATATGAATGCGAAAAAATAATAATAAAAAATCAAATACCTAATAAAAATTCCCTAAAGAGGATTTTTATGGATTTTGGATATGTTGTTCTACTAAGAATTCTGCTTCGTTTGGACACCCAAAACCGAAGCTTTTATACCATACCATTTTTTCCTTGGTAAAGCAAGGCTATATTTCATCTTCTAGAGATCATCTACCATACTAAGGAGCTGAAAATGGAATTTAAAGAACTGTGACCATAACACACACAATGAACATTTGTGCGATTTAGCTCGTCGTGCTTCCATGCGCGCTTTTGTGTGTAAGATTATCAAAAGCACGTTTTAGTCATTACCAGTATTTATTTTTGGCAAATTTGTGTTTTGAGCCACTTGTTTGTCAATGATATCTTCAGTATTATGCCCACATTTGCTACCAGGCATTATGTACGTTGCATGTGTACTCTGTCTGGGCAGCACCTAAATCCAGAAATTATTACTTTTTTCGGGAGGTAATTTAGGTAATTGTACGTTGTTTTGTTATAAATGTAAGAAGACAATATACATTTGTGATAAAATGTTCTGTCGCAACACGGGCGTATTCAGATCATGCACACAGGATGTACAACACCGGATACCAACACAAGATAAAATTCTTGTGGGGCCCATCGCGTTTTTTTAATGATCTGAGCAGTGCGTGCCGTATTGATATACAGGGTCAGGAAGTGCAGAAATTTGAGAGGCTGATTTGAGAGGCCATAATTATTTGAGAGGTCATCGATTTTGAGAGGTCGATTTGAGAGGTCTTATTTGAGATGCCATTTGAGAAGCTAAAGCCACATTTGAAAAAGGCTGATTTGAGAGGCAATATTTAGGAGGCCATATTTGAGAGGCCATATTTGAGGGCTGGCTGATTTGAGAGGCCATATTTGAGAGGCCATATTTGAGAGGGCGATTTGAGAGGTCATATTTGAGAGGCCATATTTGAGAGGCCATATTTGAGGTACATATTTGAGAGGTCATATTTGAGAGGTCGATTTTTGAGGTCATATTTGAGAGGCCATATTAGAGAGGGCCATATTTGAGACGCCGATTAGAGAGTCCATATTTGAGAAGCTTCATATTTGAGAGGCCATATTTGAGAGTCCGACTGATTTGAGAGGTCATATTTGAGAGGCCATGTTTGAGACCATATTTGAGAGGCCATATTTAGGCGGGCCGATTTGAGAGGGCCATAATTTTAGAGAAAATATATTTGAGAGGCCGATTTGAGAGGCCATATTTGAGAGGTCATGTGCAAAAGGCTGGAGTGACTTTTAATCTGAATCTAATATAATATAACAAGGTAATTAATAAAAGCATTATTTATAATCTTAATTGTTCGTAGAAATGTAGCCTACAAAATTTTGATGACTCAACTTATAAAACGTTCAAGTACATGTCCCCCCAATAGAAATTTCCATTTGTAGTGTTAACTTTTGTGTTAGTGTAATGTTGATCTAGTAGCAGATACTGGCTCCAGAACTTTTGCTTACCAATTAGTTAGAGTATTGCTACCATTAAAGTGTTTATGTATTAAAAGAAGATAATAGAAAATAGTTTGTCCGGTCGAGTCATGGCGTGCCATGCCGCTTATTTTGTAAGTAGGTTTGTAAACAAAAATTTAATTACTCCGTTAATGCTACCCCAAATTTTCAAATTCCGTAAGTTCACTGTTGAAGTATACCTAAATAGCATGGTTAATTTATTAGCCTGCTTTTGAAACATTGACCTAAAAATCCTACTGGGTAAAAAGCATGGTCCCACAGGGACCGTGTACAAATCCTAATCCCATCTGTCAACACAAGGCCATTGACTTCCTGGGCTCTGAGTGGCTTATCACCAGCTACCAGTTACCCACTGTGGTGGCCCAGAACACATCCCAGACAGGCTGGAGCCATCAGCCAGAGGATGAGAGATGTTTATTTCATAATTGCTATGGGTACACATAGGGGTAGGTTTATATATTTGATTTGGGGTAGGGGAAAAAGGCATTAGAACTAAAATAAAACAACTCAAACCTAAAGGGCCCTTTACATTTTTTTTGTTTCAAATTGTTGTTCAGACCTCTAGGCATTCGTTAAAAACCATTGGCAGTTTCGGTAGTGTTCAACGCAACATAAGTTATAGCGCCCTTCACAGCTACGACAAATTAAGCGCTGATGCAACCGCGGTGTTCCGTATAAGTCATGGTACGTCTTATTAATGATTTTACATTCGAAATTTAGAAATGCTGTATGAGATTGGTAATTATAAACATCTGCTTGTCAAATTTTTGGGGGGGGGTGTTTTTTTGGGGGTTTTTTAAATTTCAAAGCTCTTTAAATTTGTATGATCCGTTGGTTTAATTACTAAATTGATGTTACGTTAAAATTCAAATGAAAAACCCGAAAAAAAATTTTTAAAAAATTGTTTAAATCAGTGATTTTTTTTAAATAAAATCATGGTTTTAAAACGCAATTTTAAACAAAATTTTAAATCCAACCTCGGGGCCTGGGCCCCTGGCTGGGAAAAACCTCACCCCTGCCCCCGGGAAAAAAAGGGGAAGGTAAGTCAGCACTTTAAAATATTTATTTCCACCGGGCCTTTTCAGGGCCACCCAACTTCTCAAAGAGATATTTTGCCATCTGTTCCCTATTATTAATTTAAAATATTACAAAATTAAAAAATATATATTATTTGCCCTAACATCTCCCGACTTGGCAAAGGGGAAAATTACAAAAAGGAAAAGTTCAGGTCAAAACGAAAATTGAAATAATTTTCCTTAACACTATATAAAACCAAACATTACCCAATTTACTGACCCCTGGAGAACAAAGGAACACCCTCACAAAATATTCAAATCAAAACTACAAAGGAAAAAAGTTTCGGATAAAGGTTTTAAAACCCCGTTCCAACCCCTGCTAGACCAACCGTTTTTTTCTTTTGGTGATTTAACACTTTTTATGAAATTGAGTTTAACCTATAAATGGGAACCTTCCAAAACCCCCCCTTTTTAAACCACCCATCCCCTTGGCATCCAAAACCAAAGTCAACCCCGAAAAAAAATTGGGAAACCCAAAAATTTCAACTTTCTCATATTCGTCTGAGAACCATAAAAAAAAACATGACAAGAATCTCAAACACTATGAATGTTCAACAAAACCCAAAATTCAAAGAGGCCTCAAAAACCTCAATCGATTATCTTTACAACCATTTTGTAAAACCTTTGTAAAAGGCATAATTGACAAAAAAGTGTACACCAAACCAACGAAATATACACCAAACCCCATCACACCCAAACCCGTTTTAAAGGTTTTCTAGGAGAAACCTCCGATATGCGAAAAAACAAGAGGAAGATTTGTAAAAAATCAAAATTCTCAAAAACACCCAGAGGCTATCTCAAAATGGGGAAAAAAACGCAACGCCCAAAATGTCACAAAACCGGCCAAACTGAAACCCGCTACCAAAAGGTAACAAAAAAGGGAAATCCCCTGGTTTTCTCAAAACCCATAATGCGTTCGTTAACCAAAGATTAAAAAAGCAGTAAACAAACACCGCCGCTGACAACAAACCCCCACCTCTCAGAATATTTCCAAAAAATTTTGTTTTCAGAAAGGAAAAAATTGGGGAAAAAACCGAGCAAATTCACAAAACAATCCAAAAAGGGTCAACTGAGAAACTGCCCCCCCCCATACGACTCTGTTTTTTTGAAAAGATGAAATCCTTAATGTTTTTTTCCATTTCAGGAAAAAATCCAAAAAACAACAATTCTCTCAAAAACAAAACGGAAAATTATAACATTATAAATTCAATGTCTTTTCTTAAAATAAGACAGGAGACCACCGTTTAATTTGAAATTATAAAATAATTTTCCAAGGGGGATGAAAGAGCTTTCAAAAGGGTTGAAAAAATCCTCTCTTCTCGTTTCCCTTTTTTGACCCACGGTCATTGGTACCTTCAAACATAAATATTCCCCAAAAATTTTTTTGTCAAAAGGGCAAACATTGGAAATAGTCAATACGTTTATATTTTATTTTTTTAAAAAAGATTTAAAAAAAAAACAAACAAAAAGATGGGTGTCATGAAGGGGTTTCACCATCATTTTTTATCCAAAAATAATGCGAAAAAAATGAAAAAATAAATCAATGCCCATAACAAAATTCCCAAAGAGGGTTTTTTCGGATTTTGGGTATGTTGTTTTACTAAAATTTCCCTTGTTCGACAAAAAAAAAACCAGCTTTATAATTTTTCCTTTAACCCATATTTATTTCTACCATACATGAGCTGAAATGGGAAAAAGAACTGTGACCATAACACAATGAACATTTGTTTGATTTTGTTGCTTCTGGCGCTATTTTTTGGAAAACTCAAAAACGTTTTTGCTACCCGTATTTATTTTTGCAATTTTGTTTTGAGCCCGTTTGTCAAAGATCTTCGTATTAGCCACATTTTTGCGAGGGATTATGTCCTCATGTGGCTGTTTCCACACTAACCAGAAATTTTACTTTTTTTGGGGGATTTTGGGGAATTTAAAAGTTGTTTTTTTTAAATGAAAAAACAATATACATTTGTGGTAAAACGTTGCACGGGTTTTTTTCAGATATGTTTGCAAAAAAAATCAAAATTCTATTTTTAAAAAAATACGAACTGTTTTAAATCGAAAAAGTTAAATGTCATTTTTAATATTTACCCGTGGGCAAAGGCGGTGTATAAGGGGCTTTTTTGAATATACCAGCAAAAAGTGTTTTGTTTTTCCATTTAATTATCAACATATTCATTTTTATATATTATTAGATTGTTTGTTATTTCGTAGGAAAATAAAATAAAAAAACGTTCAAACAAAATAAAAGATTTAAAAAATATATTTTTTTTCACATGGAGCCATCTGTGGTAAAATTGCAAAGTGTCTTATAATAGCCACTTTGGGGTTTTCAGATTGGTCCCCTTTTTTATCCCCAAGAATAGATCCCGGATCCCGTGAAATCCGAATGGTTTTTTTATCTTAGTTTTAAAATGGTACAAAGAAAATAAGGTTTAGATAAAGTTTTTGAAAATGCATTGAGAAGGGGACAATGGATTGGAGATGATCAAAGACCTTTCCCTTTTTCCTGAATGTTCAGTGTCTGGCTTATAGAAAACCCTTTAAAGTATCAACAACTTTCATTTAAATTACTAGATTTATTTGAAAGCATCAAAAATTTCAAATTATTTTTTATATCAGAGTTTGTCATTAAAACCCCAAATGTTTTTATTAAAACAACATGTTTGTTTAAAACAACATGTTTTTTTTCCGGATCTTTTGGTTTTTTTAATATGTATCGATGTAATGACCAGTTTTTCCCCTCATGACTTATCCCCTTTTACAATAAAACATTCCATTTTCTTTAAAACTTTTTTTGGGGCTTACCAAATTAAAAATTTCTTTTTTTTTTTTTCCCTTTTCATTTTTTTGTGAAAGGGAAAAAAAGAGGCCCAACCTTTTCGGGCAGGCACACAAACCCCAGGAGTCAAAATAATATGCATTGACCAGGGAGCATCGTATTTGGGCCCTTTGGGAAAAGGCACGGGGGAAAAAATCCTTAGGGTTTTTTTAAAATTTGGGGAATAGGGACTACGGAAAAATGAAATACTGTGGGGGAGTAGGGAATCCACAAATCATGTAACAAACATTTAGCCTTTTCACGTTCATCGGGAAAGACTATAATTATATTCCCTTTAATTCATTCACGAGGCTACTACATCTGGTCATTATGCCTAGTTATTGTTTAATTTCAAGGGGTTGACCCTATTAATAACTTGTTCATAAGGAAAAGCAAAAATTTTGTGGGGAAAAATTGATACTATAGTATGTAGGGATAATGTAGTAGGGAAATGCGCATGCGTGGTGGGGAAAAAACAACAAATCAAGAGTGGCAGCCCTGCTTGGGAGACACGAACCCAGAAGTAACTTGCGTTTTCATAGTTAGTCATCAGGAAATGCTCGGTTTCATTTTGAGCGGTCCATTTTAGATAGAATTCTGCAAGTATTCATTGAGATTTGGAATTTACACATCATTATCTAATGCCACTACATTGTGTATAGTGGGTAGTTGCACACGATTGGGAGTAAAACAAAATCCGTACATATTTGTGTTGTTCACCGCAAAATGTGGTACGACTCGACTTGATAGGAGAATAGGTTCGTTTGAGAACTCCACTGACTGGTTCTGGTTTCAGAGACAGCCCATGTACTACTGAAAGATTCCATTGATAAGACCGTTACCGAGGGGCCCGGAGCTAGTATAAGCACCGCAAAGGTGTACCAATTCCCTGGTCGAAGGACAGTTAGCTTGATGATCTACCAAGCAATCTGAGAGAGAATTGTTAAAGAGAAACTGAGCCATAATATGGTATGTGCAAGAACTATCTAATTATCTAAAAAGACAATAAAACATTTCAATGTAAATTTGGGGCCTGTTTTTCATTCTGAATCAGGTTTTTTTTAAACTTGAAGTTGATAAAAAAGTGCACAAACATTTTTACCAGCATTTTTACAATTATGAATTTGCCAGCCATGTAAATAATTGAAACAGGATTGGGACTAAACAACCCGATGAATATTTTAATATCAATCATACAATTGTAAATTTTATATTCTCCAGTTTGTCCCATGTTATGAACATATACCGGTACTGTAAAACATGGGCCGAATTTTGTTTTCATTATGTTGGTACAGAAACCATAAAGCAAACTCAATTATATTACACACTGTAGTGGAGATTTATCCTAAAATGTAACGAGAACAAATTCACAGATATTACACATACCAGTCTGTAGTGTGGAGGCGATTGTCGTGGGCTGCCGGTATAAAGGAACATTCTAAATCGATGTCGTTGCCGACCTGTGTTCTTGTGCAACTATGCGAGGCCAAAGGCTCACCAGTTAGGTTCAGCTACACGAACAACACCCATCTTTTCGTCTGATTTTAGATATTATTATCTGACAATCGATGCTATGTCGCCTTGGGAAGAATCATCTGAATTAACGTTGGGCACTATTTTCTCCCAAATAATCTTGAAACTGTCGAATTCTGGCATATTTAACGAGCGAGTCTAAACAAAATGGGTCTCCATTTATCAACAATGTAAATAACGCACAGATTTGCGTGCGTGTGTAGGGGTGAGTGCAAGTACCAGACCAAGTCAGTGGGATCGTCACACGGAAGCATCGGCTTAGGTGTTCCCCTCTTAGAAAAACTCTTAGACGAATTTGTGGCCTCGAAAGTGGCCGCCAAACAGAGATATCCCTTGTAAATTTATAGCACTATAGACCAAGCACAATACAAACGGATTATAATATTGCAGCCTCAGTATAAGCGTATGATACAGTGGTTTAAATCTGCGTCGAAATGTAGGGTGGGGGAGGGGTCAGATGATGTACACTATAGACTCGTCTTTAAATACAACACCGTTCCTCAAAAACGGCAACCGAAATGAACCCACTCTAGTACCTTTGCAGCGCTGTTAGAGAAAGTATACAATGGGTGTGTATAGATCCGTACATAATGTACATAGCCGGCTTGGCGAGATTTGAACAGCAAAAATATACCATGAAAATTCGTCGCTAGGTAGGTCTGCCAGTTCTTGAGATACAGTAACAAGTTGGTGTTAACACTCTTTTGTTTTCCCCTTGTACAAAAACGTATCATTTTAAGTTTGAGACGAATTTTTAGCCTCGAAAACTGCCGCCAAACAGAGATACCCCTCGTCATTTTGAAGAGCTATAGACCAAGTACTATACAAACGGGTTATAATAAACCTACTTTTTTGAGCTCGGATGCAAACACATTCCTTACATCAATACCATCATCGTTATTATCATCTTCATAAAGCTTTCTGAATACTCATTCATACAAAGTTATTTTTAGCAATTTATTCAAAACTAATTTATTTTGTCGTTTGAGGGTGCTACGTAAGTTTAACGGTACCGTTTTAGGTATAGGAAAGTAATTTTCCACTTGAGGGCGTACCCCACAAACTCATGCGCCGAGCTGTTTATCATAATTTTTACTTTGGCCAGGGTGAAACCAAAGTGCGCCAAAAAGGGCTTTTGTGTATGTGCCAGATTTTATTTCTTTTACATTTTTTTAGGTTGCTACCACTATTATATAAACAATTTAAACTCCAATTAATATTTAATGACCATAGAACCGCCATTCAATCTCAAAAAACTGAAAATGGTGAAAGAAACTGGTTGCTGGTAATAAATTTAAAATTACCATTGTGGGCTTTTGACAGAAACTATCGTCATGTAAATTGAAGTTATTAACCCAGTGCACGATCTATATTTTATCAAAATTTAGTCGATTGTAAATTAGCTTTTTGATTTCATCAGCAAAAACCGAGGTAATAAGTGTATGATGCATTGGTTTCCTTCATGGTCAGACGATATTGTCAAATAATGGATATTTTACTTAATATACAATGTACAGTATATGTGCTGTATGTATGCATACCCCCAAACACTACTGTTAGTATGTACAACATCATATCATCTAAAGCCCTGCGGCGTGCCATGCTGCTTATTTTGCATGTAAATTAATCAGTTGTAAATGAATCTCTTACATCTTAAAATATTGTATCCTATCTATGTATGTAACATTCAGTTTGGTATCTTTTCTCCTTCATGGTCAGACAATATTTTCATATAAAGGGGCCCAATAAATGTTATCAAGCGAAAGTTTTCCCCAAAATCAAAATTGGAAATTAGCACTCGTGTGGTGGTATGTTTTCTTAATGTGGAATTATATCCATGGGTCTACAGTATTGCCACGTTATTAAATTAAACAGATTTGTTATAGACAGCATTAGTCTTTCGAGAATTTGTATGAAATACATCCATAAAGTATTGCCTTGCTTCCATATAATATGTACAGCGCCCTCCTCTGACAAGAAGTTGTTAACAATGTTAACCGTTCAATGTATTCATAGTGTCTTGCGTCATGCAGTCATCGTCTAACTCACTGACAGCTCATGTGGTAGCGTGACAGCTGTTGAAACCGGATGTCTGTGGTTCGAATCCCCCTGTAGACAAACACGAAACTTTTTACCGAATTTATATTTTGTTATAACTTTTTATACTATAACGCATTTGAATTACAGTCTAAAACTACCAATGTACACATAGCTCGATCGATTAGTGCGCTGTTATTGTTCCCTCAGACCACCGGGGTCTGGGTTCGATTACCGTCTGCGTCCAATTTAGAAACTTGGCTTTTCGCCGGAACTGGCACCGGTAATGCCTTGTTTCTTCACTAAAGGTGCAAGGCCTTCTTGGCTTGGAATCGGGGCAGGGAAGGATATATATATCGGTGAGCCGGAACGCCAGACTGAAGTGCCCTAATGGAAGCCGGTGAAGGGACCTTATACGACTTTAAAGCCTATGCCTTTAAAGCGCCGGTAGGGATCAATCCCGATAAATCGCAGCTCCTGAATGCCTGGTATTCACCGAGTAAATTTTTATTTTTCTATTTAATTTATTATTGTTATTTTTTATTTATTTTAATATTATAGTTTTTCAATATAGTAATTCAATTTGATTTGAAAATGAATGTTCCTTTACATCATCATTCAATCAGCAAAAAAGATACATTGAAATTCATATGTTGAGCATTCTATCGTCATTTAACCCAACTCATCAGTAGGAATAATCACATTCTAATTAGCCGCAGAACTGACATACCGGCGAACCGACCATTTTAGCGATATTTTGATAATTTCTGGGTATTAAAAGGTTGTCCTTTAATGTCAAAATTCCTAAATATTTTATATTTAAGGAGATCTGGAACCCCCTCCCCCCCCCCACTGCGGCGAAACAATTGAAATAGCACGGTGTTGATTTGACATACTGATGAATATGCAATCTTCACTGGTAACCATCTGTAATAGTTGTGCGTTTTTATGTCTTTTTCTTCTGTCTACCCTATTCAAGGTACCATCGAATGAGGATCGTTAGACAAAATGGCCCCATTGTTATTTGAAATGTCACGTAAAAGTTAAGTTTTGAAGACTCAAACCCTTTTTGCACTTATCTGTTATAACCAAATAGATTGCATATTATTATTATTATTAATGCGTACTATAAAAACTAGTATATTGACCGGGTTTTATGCATGACGTTAACATACATTGAAACTGGAAAGACACCTTGTAGCATGCTATACAATGTACAAAACATTTAAGTACAATATGAGTTTCAGAAATTGTTACAGGTATGGTAAATACACTGAAATTGACATTTTATTCAAGTGATTTGATGACGAGTGACAATCTATATTAACCTATAGACCCTATTTAACGTTAGCTACATCCACTACTAACAAATCATAATGAACCATATGATTACTCAGAACTGTAATTAAGAAAGATACGAATGTATAAATAAATAAATTAATTTAAGTGCAAATTAGTAGTTAGTGGCCTTATGTTTCGAACCTAGTATGATCTTTATCACAGCCTTTGATATGGACTTCAGATCGATTTATCCGTACAAAAAAAATGGTTACTATGTCCATCACAATTAGTTTGAGTGGCAAATCGTATACAAGCGTAGAGGATTACATGTAGTAATACCATGTAAAGAGTGACGAATATGCATGCGCTAAATGTTATAATCTGACAAACCTACCAATAGAACATAAAAAAGTGACGAATTATAAAGCGCGCGCAATTGTGTAATTTTACAAACTTACGATTAATTTTTAAAATCAAATAAAAAAATCACGGGCAACAAATGTTTGTTATAAAAATGAAAAGTATGAATAATCAGTTTTCAGTTTTAATTAAATTGTTCAGTGAAAGCGCAATTTTAGATTTTTGTGTCGGCCTTGGTGACTTTCAGAACTCACAACAAAAACAATCATCGGAAGACTCACTAAATTTTGAAAAGAGCGCATTTGAATACTCTTAAGATGAAATTGGTTGCCCAATAAATGAAAGCGAGCATAAAACACTTCTACAAAATTCTGTGCGCATCAGTGATTGTTAATTTGACTGCATCAGTCGCGAAAAGATGCGAAACATCCAATTTCAGGATGAGATAATTGAATTCATGAATGCCGAAAAACGAAATAGAACTAAATAAACGCAGTTGTGAATGACTGGAATGAAATAATGACTGCTTGAAAATTAATTTGAACGAAACAATATAAAAAAAATCTAATTTGATCGGATCAGTAAAAACGGCGTGAATTTGAACGTTCTTAAACAAAAATGAACAAAACAGTTTTGAAATTGGCCAGGCATATATTATTATTATTATATCAGCGACTTTCTCTTACGAGTTTTTTGGGGCGGGGTGAAGATCTTGGTTTTTTTATGAGGTGGCACGGTATGGATTAACACCCATGACCTCCCCCACACTGAAACCCCTTCTACTCCTCCAACTGATAAATCCATACATTCTTGTATAATACAAAATAGTATAAGTACAAAATAGTAATAGTATAATTAGACTTTTTGTAACTAAACAAAAATAACATAAGTACGCTTTACAAACCCACAGTAATAAACTTTCTCTCACATCGCTGCAAAAGTACTAGGTGTGGGTGCATTTCGATGGCCGTTTTGGAGGAACGAAATTCCAGCCTTGTATTTAAATACGAGTCTATATAGTTGTACATACACGAAAAATGTCACTCCCCCTCCCCCTCCCACATTTTGACGCAGATTTAAACCACTGTATCATACGCTTATACTGAGGCTGTAATATTATAATCCGTTCATATTGTACTTGGTCTATAGCGCTGCAAAATGATGAGGGGTATCTCTGATCAGCGGCCGTTTTCGAGGCGTCTCCAACTAAAAGGAGTGGCTGCATTTCGGTTGCCTTTTTTAAAAAAGTC
>CM055828.1:18022044-18051659 GCA_029582265.1 Zoroaster sp. YZ-2022 | reverse complement strand
TCAATTTTTTTTCGAGCGTTGCACTGTGTGGTTTTTTGGATGCCAAGTGGATGGTGGTTTGAAAGGGTGGGTTTTGGAAGTTTTGTTACGCATTTATAGGTATGCAATTCTCAATTTCCTATGAAAAGTGTTAAATCACTCAAAAGATAAAAACGGGTTGGTCTAGCAGGTTGGAACGAGGTTTAAACCTTTATCCAGAGCACGTTTTTTCCTTTTGAAATAGTTTTGATTTGAATAGGTTTGTGATGAATTGTTCACTTTGTTCTGCTAGTGTAGTCAGTAGACTAATTGGTAATGTTTGGTTTTATATGGAGTGTTCAAGTGAAAATTATTTCAATTTCGTTTTGACTCTGAACGTTTCGCTACTTTCGTGAATTTCCCGTTTACCATAGTCGGGAGATAGTTATGTGCTAAATAATATATACTTTTTATATTTGTAATATATTAATTAGATAATAGGGTAGACAGATGGCATGAAATTTCTCTTTTGAGAAGTTGTGGTGGTCCTGAAAAGGACCGGTGGAAATTGAAATATTTTGAAAGTGCTGACTTACTCTTGGCCGCTTTTTCCTGTGTTGGCAGAGGCTGAGGATGGTACCATGCCCACGGGCCAGCGTCCTCAGCAGCGTTGCTTGATTTAAATCACGTTGATGAAATTTGCGATTTAAATCACATGATTTTTCAAAAAAATCACTGATTTAAATCAATTTTTTGAAAAATTTATTTTCTGAGATTTTTCTTATTTGTAAGTTTAACGTAACATCAATTTAGTAATTATAACCAACTGGATCATACTAATTAAGAGCTTTAGAATATTTAAAAGAACCCCAAAAACCATCACCCCCATAAATTTGACAAGCAGATGTTTATAATTACCAATCTCATACATTTCTAAATTTCGAATATAAAATCATTAATAAGACGCCATGACACTTATACGAACACCGCGGTTGCATCGCGCTTAATTTGTCAGTAGCTGTGAAGGGGCGCTATAACTTATGTTGCGTTGAACACTACCAACTGCCAATGGTTTTAACAGATGCCTAGAGGTCTAGACAACAATTTGAAGCAAAAAAAATGTAAGGGCCCTTTAGGTTGATGTTTATTTTAGTTCTGATAACGCTTTTCCCCTACCCCAAATCGACATAAAATATACCCTATTATGTGTACCCATAGCAGTTATAGAAATAAACATCTCTCATCCTCTGGCTGATGGCTCCAGCCTGTCTGGAATCATGTTCTGGCACACCATAGTGGGTAACTGGTAGCTGTTGATAAGCCGCTCAGAGCCGAAGTCAATGGCCTTGTGTTGACAGATGGGATTAGATTTGTACACGGTCCTATGGGACCGTGCAGGATTTGCACGGTCCTATGGGACCATGCTTTTGCAGTAGGATTTTTTGGGTCATGATTCAAAGCAGGCTAATGGGAATTAACCATGCTATTTGGGTATACTTCAACAGTGAACTTTACGGAATTTGAGAAATTTGGGGTAAGTATTAACGGAGTAATTAAATTTGTTTACAAACCTACTTAAAATAAGCGGCGTGGCACGCCGCTGACTCATTCGGACAAACTATTTTTCTATTATCTTCTTTTAATACATAAAACACTTTAATGGTAACAATACTCTAACTAATTGGTAGGCAAAGTTCTGGAATGATATCTGTACTAGATCAACATTACACTAACACAAAGTTAACACAAAACAAATGGAAATTTCTGTGGGGGGACATGTACTTTGAACGTTTTTATAAGTTAGAGTCATCAAAATTTTGTAGGGCCTACACATTTCTACAGACAATTAAGATTATAAAAATAATGCTTTTATTAGTGCAGCATTATATTATGTTAGATTCAATTGAATAAAGTCACCCAGCCTTTGCACATGACCTCTCAAATATGGCCTCTCAAATCGGCCTTTCTCAAATATGGCCTCTCAAATATGACCTCTCAAATTGGCCTCTCAAACTCAAATATGGTCTCAAATATTTCAAATCGGCCCTTCAAATATGGCCTCTCAAATATGGTCTCAAACATGGCCTCTCAATATGACCTCTCAAATCGGACTCTCAATATGGCCTCTCAATATATGGCTTCAAATATGGACTCTCTAATCGGCGTCTCAAATATGGCCTCTAATATGGCCTCTCAAATATGACCTCTCATACCGGCCTCTCAAATTATGTCCTCTTAAATTATGTCCTCTCAAATATTACCTCTCAAATATGGCCTCTCAAATATGGCCTCTCAAATATGACCTCTCAAATCGCCCTCTCAAATATGGCTCTCAACATGGCCTCTCAAATCGGCCCTCAACATATGGCCTCTCAAATATGGCTCTCAACATATGGCCTCTCAAATCGGCCTTTCAAATGTGGCTTTCAAATATGGCATCTCAAATAAGACCTCTCAAATCGACCTCTCAAATCGACCTCTCAAATAATTATGGCCTCTCAAATCAGCCTCTCAAATTTCACTTGACCCTGTATATCAATACGGCACGCTGGTCAGTCATTAAAAAACGCGATGGGCCCACAAGAATTTTATCTTGTGTAGTATCCGGTGTTGTATCCTGTGTGTAAGATCTGAATGCACCTGTGTGCATTTACAGACATTTTATCACAAATGTATATTGTCTTTACATTTATAACAAAACAACGTATACAATTACCTAAATTACCTCCCGAAAAAAGTAATAATTTCTGGTTAGTGCTGTAGACAAGTACACACATACAGCAACATAATGCCTGGTAGCAAATGTAGGCATAATACTTGAAGATATCATTGACAAACAAGCGGCTCAAAACACAAATTGCAAAAATAAATACTGGTAGCTAAAACGTGCTTTTGAGAATCTTACACAAAAAAAGCGCCATGAAGCAACGAGCTAAATCGCACAAATGTTCATTGTGTTATGGTCACAGTTCTTTAAATTCCATTTTCAGCTCATAGTATGGTAGTAGAAGATGAAATATAGGTGCTACCAGGAAAAAATGGTATAAAGCTGGTTTTGGTGTCAAACGAAGCAGAATTCTTAGTAGAACAACATATCCAAAATCCGCAAAAATCCTCTTTAGGGAATTTTTTTATAGGTATTTGATTTTTTATTATTATTTTTTTTTCGCATTCATATTGTGATAAAGAATGATGGTGCAATCCCATTCAGTGACACTCCATCTTTGTTGACTTTTTGTTTTTGTTTTTCAAGATGCATTTGTTATACATAATGAAATACAGTGAATCCGTATCTGACTATTTCCAATGTTTGTCCATTTGACAATAAAATTTGTGGGAATAGTAGACCTTGTGTTTGAAGGTACCAATAATGACCGATCGGTCAAAAATAGGGAAACGTGTAGAAGAGACAGGATATTTTTTCAGATCCTTTAGTAGCAATAGCTAAGCTTTCATGCCTCACTTGGCAATCATCAGTTGCATGTAATGGTTCAAATTAAGCAACTGGTGGTCTCCTGTCTTATTTTTAAGATAAGACATTGAATTTATAATGTTATAATGTGTCCGTTTTGTTTGAGTGAGAGAGTTCGTTGATTTTATGTGATTTGTTCCTGTAATAGGAAAGCAGAACATTAAGGATTTCATCTGGTTCTTCGAAAAACAGAGTCGTATGGGGTGGGAGTTGAGTTTTCAGTTGATCCTTTTGGATCTGTGTTTGTGAGATTTGCTCGATTAGTTTCTCCTGAATGTTTGGGCCTTTCTGAATGCAACAAAGGGTTGTTTCGGAAATACTTCTGAGAGGTGTGGGTTTTGTTGTATCAGCGGCCGGTGTTTGTTTACTGCTTGTTTCACATCTTTGTGGTTAACGAACGCATTATAGGTTGTTGAGAAAACCAGTGGTACTTCCTTGTTTTGTTTACCTTTTGGTAGCTTGTGAATCAGTTTGGCTCGGTTTGCCAATGACACTTTGTGCGGTGCGTTGTTTATCTCAGTTTGAGTATAGCCTCTACAATCCCGCCCAAATCTCGCTGGGCCCCCCGGCCCCCTGACAATGTTGGCTCTTATTGGGCGGTCTGTGCTCCGGCTGGAGATAACAACATTGGTGGGGGGATCGGGGGAGCAGGGGAGCGGAGAGCGGAGAGCGGGGACAGCGTAGGGTATGTTTATTGTCACGTGTCCCAACTATTTTGGCCGGGATTGTCTGAATTTTCTCTTAGTTTATCTACGGAGCCGTGACCAGACGCGGGCAAACCGCAGTCTTTGTCTTTGTCTCAAGGACAATACATTAAGGGACAAGGCAAGTGATGGTGTTGGTGATCATCTCGTGATGATGATGATGCCAATGATGTAGGTGACGCTGGACGTCATCCTCATCCTCATTATCCTCATCATATTCGTCACTCTCCTCCTCAAAATCATCATCCAATAATCAAAAAATAATAATCAAAAAATAAATAAACAATAAATAAATAAAAGTAATATTATTGTCGGTGTTGCGGACAAAAATACATAAACATTCTACTTGGTTGGGATTCGAACATACGATCTCTGCATTTCAGATCAGATGTCTTAACCACTAGAGACCGTGGCAACCTGCAAGCGTTCCCAGTTCGATACCCTTGACGATGCATGGCTGCAATGCGCTTGCGCGCAAAACACAGATGATCAGAACTTTATTGTAGGGTGCACCGTGCACGGTTCACCATGCCATTTTGGTCCATAAGTTCCCAAGAGAGTTTGTGTTCAACGCGAAAAGCACATTAAGATACACAAACAACATACAAATGTTTCAATTTGGTTTCATCCCCTCATTCCGTTATTTTGACGAAAATCCAACGGTGATCCATCGAAACCAAAAGAAAAGGAAGGGAGTGACTCTCCTTCTTTATTGTTCAGTGGTGAACCGTGGTTACATTATCCATCGACATATGAATGGGACCGAACTGGTGTATACCACGGTGGTATAGTGGATAAGACACTTGTTGTAAAACGCGGGGATCGTGGGTTCTGAATCCCACCCGATTGCAACGTTTGTATCTTTTGTATAAAGAGTATAATTTATCACACATTAGGGTAAAATCTACAATAATATTTTATCATTATTATAATTTTTTCCCCAAATAATTTTCTTTAATTCAACCTTTGGACGCTATTTCATGTTTGGGAAACAAAACCAAACACCCCTCCAGAGAAAACTTAATAATACTACTGTAGTAATAAAATAAAATAAACTGAACGAAAACATAAAATCACAAAGACAGACAATAAGCGCATGGATAAAATGGGCATGTCGCTCACATATTATACTACAAGGGAATTCAGACATGTCTGAATTTTCTCTTAGTTTATCTACGGAGTCGTGACCAGACGCGGGCAAACCGCAGTCTTTGTCTTTGTCTCAAGGACAATACATTAAGGGACAAGGCAAGTGATGGTGTTGGTGATCATCTCGTGATGATGATGATGCCAATGATGTAGGTGACGCTGGACGTCATCCTCATCCTCATTATCCTCATCATATTCGTCACTCTCCTCCTCAAAATCATCATCCAATAATCAAACAATACTAATCAAAAATAAATAAACAATAAATAAATAAAAGTAATATTATTGTCGGTGTTGCGTGACAAAAATACATAAACATTCTACTTGGTTGGGATTCGAACATACGATCTCTGCATTTCAGATCAGATGTCTTAACCACTAGACCACCGTGGCAACCTGCAAGCGTTCCCAGTTCGATACCCTTGGACGATGCATGGCTGCAATGCGCTTGCGCGCAAAACACAGATGATCAGAACTTTATTGTAGGGTGCACCGTGCACGGTTCACCATGCCATTTTGGTCCATAAGTTCCCAAAAGAGAGTTTGTGTTCAACGCGAAAAGCACATTAAGATACACAAACAACATACAAGCCTCTTCAATTTGGTTTCATCCTCATTCCGTTATTTTGACGAAAATCCAACGGTGATCCATCGAAACTAAAAAGAAAGGAAGGAGTGACTCTCCTTCTTTATTGTTCAGTGGTGAACCGTGGTTACATTATCCATCGACATATGAATGGGACCGAGCTGGTATATACCACGGTGGTATAGTGGATAAGACACCTGTTGTAAAACGCGGGGATCGTGGGTTCGAATCCCACCCGATTACAACGTTTGTATCTTTTTGTATAAAGAGTATAATTTATCACACATTAAGGTAAAATCTACAATAATATTTTATCATTATTATAATTTTTTCCCCAAATAATTTTCTTTAATTCAACCTTTGGACGCTATTTCATGTTTGGGAAACAAAACCAAACACCCCTCCAGAGAAAACTTAATAATACTACTGTAGTAATAAAATAAAATAAACTGAACAAAAAAAATAAAATCACAAAGACAGACAATATGCGCATGGATAAAATGGGCATGTCGCTCACATATTATATTATAGGAATTCAGACAATCCCGGCCAAATCTCGCTGGGCCCCCCGGCCCCTGACAATGTTGGCTCTTATTGGGCGGTCTGTGCTCCGGCTGGAGATAACAACATTGGTGGGGGGATCGGGGGAGCAGGGGAGCGGAGAGCGGAGAGCGGGGACAGCGTAGGGTATGTTTATTGTCACGTGTCCCAACTATTTTGGCCGGGATTGTCTGAATTTTCTCTTAGTTTATCTACGGAGCCGTGACCAGACACGGGCAAACCGCAGTCTTTGTCTTTGTCTCAAGGACAATACATTAAGGGACAAGGCAAGTGATGGTGTTGGTGATCATCTCGTGATGATGATGATGCCAATGATGTAGGTGACGCTGGACGTCATCCTCATCCTCATTATCCTCATCATATTCGTCACTCTCCTCCTCAAAATCATCATCCAATAATCAACAAATAATAATCAAAAAATAAATAAACAATAAATAAATAAAAGTAATATTATTGTCGGTGTTGCGGACAAAAATACATAAACATTCTACTTGGTTGGGATTCGAACATACGATCTCTGCATTTCAGATCAGATGTCTTAACCACTAGACCACCGTGGCAACCTGCAAGCGTTCCCAGTTCGATACCCTTGGACGATGCATGGCTGCAATGCGCTTGCGCGCAAAACACAGATGATCAGAACTTATATGTGTAGGGTGCACCGTCCACGGGTCACCATGCCACTTTGGTCCAAAAGTTCCCAACAGAGAGTTTGTGTTCAACGCGAAAAGCACATTAAGATACACAAACAACATCCAAGCCTCTTCAATTTGGTTTCATCCTCATTCCGTTATTTTGACGAAAAATCAACGGTGATCCATCGAAACCAAAAAGAAAGGAAGGAGTGACTCTCCTTCTTTATTGTTCAGTGGTGAACCGTGGTTACATTATCCATCGACATATGAATGGGACCGAATTGGTGTATACCACGGTGGTATAGTGGATAAGAGACTTGTTGTAAAACGCGGGGATCGTGGGTTCGAATCCCACGATTACAACGTTTGTATCTTTTTGTATAAAGAGTATAATTTATCACACATTAGGGTAAAATCTACAATAATATTTTATCATTATTATAATTTTTTCCCCAAATAATTTTCTTTAATTCAACCTTTGGACGCTATTTCATGTTTGGGAAACAAAACCAAACACCCCTCCAGAGAAAACTTAATAATACTACTGTAGTAATAAAATAAAATAAACTGAACAAAAAAATAAAATCACAAAGACAGACAATATGCGCATGGATAAAATGGGCATGTCGCTCACATATTATACTACAAGGGAATTCAGACATGTCTGAATTTTCTCTTAGTTTATCTACGGAGCCGTGACCAGACGCGGGCAAACCGCAGTCTTTGTCTTTGTCTCAAGGACAATACATTAAGGGACAAGGCAAGTGATGGTGTTGGTGATCATCTTGTGATGATGATGATGCCAATGATGTAGGTGACGCTGGACGTCATCCTCATCCTCATTATCCTCATCATATTCGTCACTCTCCTCCTCAAAATCATCATCCAATAATCAAAAAATAATAATCAAAAAATAAATAAACAATAAATAAATAAAAGTAATATTATTGTCGGTGTTGCGGACAAAAATACATAAACATTCTACTTGGTTGGGATTCGAACATACGATCTCTGCATTTCAGATCAGATGTCTTAACCACTAGACCACCGTGGCAACCTGCAAGCGTTCCCAGTTCGATACCCTTGGACGATGCATGGCTGCAATGCGCTTGCGCGCAAAACACATATGATCAGAACTTTATTGTAGGGTGCACCGTGCACGGTTCACCATGCCATTTTGGTCCATAAGTTCCCAAAAGAGAGTTTGTGTTCAACGCGAAAAGCACATTAAGATACACAAACAACATACAAGCCTCTTCAATTTGGTTTCATCCCCTCATTCCGTTATTTTGACGAAAAATCCAACGGTGATCCATCGAAACCAAAAAAGAAAGGAAGGGAGTGACTCTCCTTCTTTATTGTTCAGTGGTGAACCGTGGTTACATTATCCATCGACATATGAATGGGACCGAACTGGTGTATACCACGGTGGTATAGTGGATAAGACACCTGTTGTAAAACGCGGGGATCGTGGGTTCGAATCCCACCCGATTGCAACGTTTGTATCTTTTTGTATAAAGAGTATAATTTATCACACATTAGGGTAAAATCTACAATAATATTTTATCATTATTATAATTTTTTCCCCAAATAATTTTCTTTAATTCAACCTTTGGACGCTATTTCATGTTTGGGAAACAAAACCAAACACCCCTCCAGAGAAAACTTAATAATACTACTGTAGTAATAAAATAAAATAAACTGAACAAAAAAAATAAAATCACAAAGACAGACAATATGCGCATGGATAAAATGGGCATGTCGCTCACATATTATACTACAAGGGAATTCAGACATGTCTGAATTTTCTCTTAGTTTATCTACGGAGCCGTGACCAGACGCGGGCAAACCGCAGTCTTTGTCTTTGTCTCAAGGACAATACATTAAGGGACAAGGCAAGTGATGGTGTTGGTGATCATCTCGTGATGATGATGATGCCAATGATGTAGGTGACGCTGGACGTCATCCTCATCCTCATTATCCTCATCATATTCGTCACTCTCCTCCTCAAAATCATCATCCAATAATCAAAAAATAATAATCAAAAAATAAATAAACAATAAATAAATAAAAGTAATATTATTGTCGGTGTTGCGGACAAAAATACATAAACATTCTACTTGGTTGGGATTCGAACATACGATCTCTGCATTTCAGATCAGATGTCTTAACCACTAGACCACCGTGGCAACCTGCAAGCGTTCCCAGTTCGATACCCTTGGACGATGCATGGCTGCAATGCGCTTGCGCGCAAAACACAGATGATCAGAACTTTATTGTAGGGTGCACCGTGCACGGTTCACCATGCCATTTTGGTCCATAAGTTCCCAAAAGAGAGTTTGTGTTCAACGCGAAAAGCACATTAAGATACACAAACAACATACAAGCCTCTTCAATTTGGTTTCATCCCCTCATTCCGTTATTTTGACGAAAAATCCAACGGTGATCCATCGAAACCAAAAAAGAAAGGAAGGGAGTGACTCTCCTTCTTTATTGTTCAGTGGTGAACCGTGGTTACATTATCCATCGACATATGAATGGGACCGAGCTGGTGTATACCACGGTGGTATAGTGGATAAGACACCTGTTGTAAAACGCGGGGATCGTGGGTTCGAATCACCGATTACAACGTTTGTATCTTTTGTATAAAAGAGTATAATTTATCACACATTAAGGTAAAATCTACAATAATATTTTATCATTATTATAATTTTTCCCCAAATAATTTTCTTTAATTCAACCTTTGGACGCTATTTCATGTTTGGGAAACAAAACCAAACACCCTCCAGAGAAACTTTAATAATACTACTGTAGTAATAAAATAAAATAAACTGAACAAAAAATAAAATCACAAAGACAGACAATATGCGCATGGATAAAATGGGCATGTCGCTCACATATTATACTACAAGGGAATTCAGACAATCCCGGCCAAATCTCGCTGGGCCCCCCGGCCCCCTGACAATGTTGGCTCTTATTGGGCGGTCTGTGCTCCGGCTGGAGATAACAACATTGGTGGGGGGATCGGGGGAGCAGGGGAGCGCAGAGCGGAGAGCGGGGACAGCGTAGGGTATGTTTATTGTCACGTGTCCCAACTATTTTGGCCGGGATTGTAGCTGATAGTTTTTGTAAGAGAATCTTGACTTTTTCTACGAAATCTTCCTCATTGTTGGTATTTCTCGCATATCGGAGAGTTTCTCCGTAGATAAATGCTTTGAATACATGGGGTGGGTGTGATGAGGTTATGTGTAGAAACTGATATATTTCTGTTGGTTTGGTGTACACTTTTGTGTCAATTATGCCAGTTTCACGGAAGAGTTTTCCTTTGAAAATGGTTAAGTCAAGATAATCGATTGAGGTTTTTCAGGCCTCGTATGTGAATTTGAGATTTGCTTGTAACTGATTCATAGTGTTTATGAGATTCTTGTCATGTTCTTTTTTATGAGTTCTCAGACGAATATGAGCAAGTTGAAATGTTGTGGCTTCCAATTTGTTTTCGAGCGTTGCACTGTGTGGTTTTTGGATGCCAAGTGGATGGTGGTTTGAAAGGGTGGGTTTTGGAAGTTTTGTTACGCATTTATAGGTATGCAATTCTCAATTTCCTATGAAAAGTGTTAAAATCACTCAAAAGATAAAAACGGGTTGGTCTAGCAGGGGTTGGAACGAGGTTTAAACCTTTATCCAGAGCACGTTTTTCCTTTGAAATAGTTTTGATTTGAATAGGTTTGTGATGAATTGTTCACTTTGTTCTGCTAGTGTAGTTAGTAGACTAATTGGGTAATGTTTGGTTTTATATGAGTGTTCAAGTGAAAATTATTTCAATTTTCGTTTTGACTCTGAACGTTTCGCTACTTTCGTGAATTTCCCGTTTGCCATAGTCGGGAGATAGTTATGTGCTAAATAATATATACTTTTTATATTTGTAATATATTAATTAGATAATAGGGTAGACAGATGGCATGAAATATCTCTTTTGAGAAGTTGTGGTGGTCCTGAAAAGGACCGGTGGAAATTGAAATATTTTGAAAGTGCTGACTTACTCTTGGCCGCTTCTTTTCCCGTGTTGGCAGAGGCTGAGGATGGTACCATGCCCACGGGCCAGCGTCCTCAGCAGCGTTGCTTGATTTAAATCACGTTGATTTAAATTGCGATTTAAATCACATGATTTTTTTTCAAAAAAATCACTGATTTAAATCAATTTTTTGAAAAATTTATTTTCTGAGATTTTTCTTATTTGTAAGTTTAACGTAACATCAATTTAGTAATTATAACCAACTGGATCATACTAATTAAGAGCTTTAGAATATTTAAAAGAACCCCAAAAACCATCACCCCCATAAATTTGACAAGCAGATGTTTATAATTACCAATCTCATACAGCATTTCTAAATTTCGAATATAAAATCATTAATAAGACGTGCCATGACACTTATACGAACACCGCGGTTGCATCGCGCTTAATTTGTCAGTAGCTGTGAAGGGGCGCTATAACTTATGTTGCGTTGAACACTAGCAACTGCCAATGGTTTTAACAGATGCCTAGAGGTCTAGACAACAATTTGAAGCAAAAAAAATGTAAGGGCCCTTTAGGTTGATGTTTATTTTAGTTCTGATAACGCTTTTTCCCCTACCCCAAATCGACATAAAATATACCCTATTATGTGTACCCATAGCAGTTATAGAAATAAACATCTCTCATCCTCTGGCTGATGGCTCCAGCCTGTCTGGAATCATGTTCTGGCACACCATAGTGGGTAACTGGTAGCTGTTGATAAGCCGCTCAGAGCCGAAGTCAATGGCCTTGTGTTGACAGATGGGATTAGGATTTGTACACGGTCCTATGGGACCGTGCAGGATTTGTACACGGTCCTATGGGACCATGCTTTTTGCAGTAGGATTTTTTGGGTCAAGGGTTCAAAGCAGGCTAATGGGAATTAACCATGCTATTTGGGTATAATTCAACAGTGAACTTACGGAATTTGAGAAATTTGGGGTAAGCATTAACGGAGTAATTAAATTTTGTTTACAAACCTACTTACAAAATAAGCGGCGTGGCACGCCGCTGACTCATTCGGACAAACTATTTTTCTATTATCTTCTTTTAATACATAAAACACTTTAATGGTAACAATACTCTAACTAATTGGTAGGCAAAAAGTTCTGGAATGATATCTGTACTAGATCAACATTACACTAACACAAAGTTAACACAAAACAAATGGAAATTTCTGTGGGGGGGACATGTACTTTGAACGTTTTTATAAGTTAGAGTCATCAAAATTTTGTAGGCCTACACATTTCTACAGACAATTAAGATTATAAAAATAATGCTTTTATTAGTGCAGCATTATATTATGTTAGATTCAATTGAATAAAGTCACTCCAGCCTTTTGCACATGACCTCTCAAATATGGCCTCTCAAATCGGCCTCTCAAATATGGCCTCTCAAATATGACCTCTCAAATTGGCCTCTCAAATATGGTCTCTCAAATATGGCCTCTCAAATCGGCCCTTCAAATATGGCCTCTCAAATATGGTCTCTCAAACATGGCCTCTCAAATATGACCTCTCAAATCGGACTCTCAAATATGGCCTCTCAAATATGGCTTCTCAAATATGGACTCTCTAATCGGCGTCTCAAATATGGCCTCTCTAATATGGCCTCTCAAATATGACCTCTCAAATCGACCTCTCAAATATGACCTCTCAAATATGGCCTCTCAAATATGGCCTCTCAAATATGGCCTCTCAAATATGACCTCTCAAATCGCCCTCTCAAATATGGCCTCTCAAATATGGCCTCTCAAATCGGCCCCTCAAATATGGCCTCTCAAATATGGCCTCTCAAATATGGCCTCTCAAATCGGCCTTTCAAATGTGGCTTCTCAAATATGGCATCTCAAATAAGACCTCTCAAATCGACCTCTCAAATCGACCTCTCAAATAATTATGGCCTCTCAAATCAGCCTCTCAAATTTCACTTATGACCCTGTATATCAATACGGCACGCTGGTCAGTCATTAAAAAAACGCGATGGGCCCACAAGAATTTTATCTTGTGTAGTATCCGGTGTTGTATCCCGTGTGCAAGATCTGAATGCACCCGTGTGCATTTACAGACATTTTATCACAAATGTATATTGTCTTTACATTTATAACAAAACAACGTATACAATTACTTAAATTACCTCCCGAAAAAAAGTAATAATTTCTGGTTAGTGCTGTAGACAAGTACACACATGCAGCGACATAATGCCTGGTAGCAAATGTAGGCATAATACTTGAAGATATCATTGACAAACAAGTGGCTCAAAACACAAATTGCAAAAATAAATACTGGTAGCTAAAACGTGCTTTTGAGAATCTTACACAAAAAAAGCGCCATGAAGCAACGAGCTAAATCGCACAAATGTTCATTGTGTTATGGTCACAGTTCTTTAAATTCTGTTTTCAGCTCATAGCATGGTAGTAGAAGATGAAATATAGGTGCTACCCGGAAAAAATGGTATAAAGCTGGTTTTGGTGTCAAACGAAGCAGAATTCTTAGTAGAACAACATATCCAAAATCCGCAAAAATCCTCTTTGGGGAATTTTTTTATACGTATTTGATTTATTTATTTTTTTTTCTTTTTCGCATTGATATTGTGATAAAGAATGATGGTACAATCCCATTCAGTGACACTCCATCTTTGTTGACTTTTTGTTTTTGTTTTTCAAGATGCATTTGTTATACAAAATGAAATACAGTGAATCCGTATCTGACTATTTCCAATGTTTGTCCATTTGACAATAAAATTTGTGGGAATAGTAGGCCTTATGTTTGAAGGTACCAATAATGACCGATCGGTCAAAAATAGGGAAACGTGTAGAAGAGACAGGATATTTTTTCAGATCCTTTAGTAGCAATAGCTAAGCTTTCATGCCTCACTTGGCAATCATCAGTTGCATGTAATGGTTCAAATTAAGGAACCGGTGGTCTCCTGTCTTATTTTTAAGATAAGACATTGAATTTATAATGTTATAATGTGTCCGTTTTGTTTGAGTGAGAGAGTTCGTTGATTTTATGTGATTTGTTCCTGTAATAGGGAAAGCAGAACATTAAGGATTTCATCTGGTTCTTCGAAAAAAACAGAGTCGTATGGGGTGGGAGCGAGTTTCTCAGTTGATCCTTTTGGATCTGTGTTGGTGAGATTTGCTCGGATTAGTTTCTCCCGAATGTTTTGGGCCTTTCTGAATGCAACAAAGGGTTGTTTCGGAAATACTTCTGAGAGGTGTGGGTTTTGTTGTATCAGCGGCCGGTGTTTGTTTACTGCTTGTTTCACATCTTTGTGGTTAACGAACGCAATATAGGTTGTTGAGAAAACCAGTGGTACTTCCTTGTTTTGTTTACCTTTTGGTAGCTTGTGAATCAGTTTGGCTCGGTTTGCCAATGACACTTTGTGCGGTGCGTTGTTTATCTCAGTTTGAGTATAGCCTCTAGCTGATAGTTTTAGTGAGAGAATCTTGACTTTTTCTACGAAATCTTCCTCATTGTTGGTATTTCTCGCATATCGGAGAGTTTCTCCGTAGATAAATGCTTTGAATACATGGGGTGGGTGTGATGAGGTTATGTGTAGAAACTGATATATTTCTGTTGGTTTGGTGTACACTTTTGTGTCAATTATGCCAGTTTCACGGAAGAGTTTTCCTTTGAAAATGGTTAAGTCAAGATAATCGATTGAGGTTTTTGAGGCCTCGTATGTGAATTTGAGATTTGCTTGTAACTGATTCATAGTGTTTATGAGATTCTTGTCATGTTCTTTTTTATGAGTTCTCAGACGAATATGAGTTGCACTGTGTGGTTTTTGGATGCCAAGTGGATGGTGGTTTGAAAGGGTGGGTTTTGGAAGTTTTGTTACGCATTTATAGGTATGCAATTCTCAATTTCCTATGAAAAGTGTTAAAATCACTCAAAAGATAAAAACGGGTTGGTCTAGCAGGGGTTGGAACGAGGTTTAAACCTTTATCCAGAGCACGTTTTTCCTTTGAAATAGTTTTGATTTGAATAGGTTTGTGATGAATTGTTCACTTTGTTCTGCTAGTGTAGTCAGTAGACTAATTGGGTAATGTTTGGTTTTATATGAGTGTTCAAGTGAAAATTATTAAAATTTTCGTTTTGACTCTGAACGTTTCGCTACTTTCGTGAATTTCCCGTTTGCCATAGTCGGGAGATAGTTATGTGCTAAATAATATATACTTTTTATATTTGTAATATATTAATTAGATAATAGGGTAGACAGATGGCATGAAATATCTCTTTTGAGAAGTTGTGGTGGTCCTGAAAAGGACTGGTGGAAATTGAAATATTTTGAAAGTGCTGACTTACTCTTGGCCGCTTCTTTTCCCGTGTTGGCAGAGGCTGAGGATGGTACCATGCCCACGGGCCAGTGTCCTCAGCAGCGTTGCTTGATTTAAATCACGTTGATTTAAATTGCGATTTAAATCACATGATTTTTTTTCAAAAAAATCACTGATTTAAATCAATTTTTTGAAAAATTTATTTTCTGAGATTTTTCTTATTTGTAAGTTTAACGTAACATCAATTTAGTAATTATAACCAACTGGATCATACTAATTAAGAGGTTTAGAATATTTAAAAGAACCCCAAAAACCATCACCCCCATAAATTTGACAAGCAGATGTTTATAATTACCAATCTCATACAGCATTTCTAAATTTCGAATATAAAATCATTAATAAGACGTGCCATGACACTTATACGAACACCGCGGTTGCATCGCGCTTAATTTGTCAGTAGCTGTGAAGGGGCGCTATAACTTCTGTTGCGTTGAACACTACCAACTGCCAATGGTTTTAACAGATGTCTAGAGGTCCTCTAGACCTAAGCCCTTTTCACACGAGGGAAATAAGCAGGGGGTCCATGGTCCTAAGAACACAACGTTGTCAAATACACTTCGTGTGAAATGTACCTCTGCTCTGCACAAACACAGGTCCGTAGTCTTTTCCTGACCACGGTCGAGACCAGCAACAAAAAAACACACCGTTGTGAAAGTTCACCACGATAGGCCGTGTGAATGAACAAACCGCACAGAGACCAAGGACCATTGTTTCGCGAGAGCTACCACGCATGCGCGCAAGAAGAAAATTTCCAGTAATTCCACTTGTCGTGGCACTTTTCAGCCGAGTGTGTCATTCCCATTTTTCCCGCCACGTCTTCCAATACATGCAATAGCGATTCCACGCTAGCTGCGCGGATACCAGTTAACTGCACTATAAACAATGTTGACCTTTGACACCCCAAAAGACGAAGGCTATGTGACACGGGACGTTGGTTTCTTTGCCGTGTGAAAGGTCGTATCCGAGTTTGACCAACGTCCGTGGTCAATACAACTGGCGCCCGAGACCAAGACCCTAGTTTGCGTTTGTCGTGTGAAAAGGGCTCTAGACAACAATTTGAAGTAAAAAAAATGTAAGGGCACTTTAGGTTGATGTTTATTTTAGTTCTGATAACGCTTTTTCCCCTACCCCAAATCGACATAAAATATACCCTATTATGTGTACCCATAGCAGTTATAGAAATAAACATCTCTCATCCTCTGGCTGATGGCTCCAGCCTGTCTGGAATCATGTTCTGGCACACCATAGTGGGTAACTGATAGCTGTTGATAAGCCGCTCAGAGCCGAAGTCAATGGCCTTGTGTTGACAGATGGGATTAGGATTTGTACACGGTCCTATGGGACCGTGCAGGATTTGTACACGGTCCTATGGGACCATGCTTTTTGCAGTAGGATTTTTTGGGTCAAGGGTTCAAAGCAGGCTAATGGAAATTAACCATGCTATTTGGGTATACTTCAACAGTGAACTTACGGAATTTGAGAAATTTGGGGTAAGCATTAACGGAGTAATTAATTTTGTTTACAAACCTACTTACAAAATAAGCGGCGTGGCACGCCGCTGACTCATTCGGACAAACTATTTTTCTATTATCTTCTTTTAATACATAAAACACTTTAATGGTAACAATACTCTAACTAATTGGTAGGCAAAAAGTTCTGGAATGATATCTGTACAAGATCAACATTACACTAACACAAAGTTAACACAAAACAAATGGAAATTTTTGTGGGGGGGGGGGACATGTACTTTGAACGTTTTTATAAGTTAGAGTCATCAAAATTTTGTAGGCCTACACATTTCTACAGACAATTAAGATTATAAAAATAATGCTTTTATTAGTGCAGCATTATATTATGTTACATTCAATTGAATAAAGTCACTCCAGCAAATCTAAATTTTATAAATTTAAAAAAATCAAAAACGTCCGATTTTAAATCAAAAAAATCTGATTTAAATAAAAAAATCCGATTTTTTTTTATTAAAAAAAAAGAGTAAAAATCAGCAACCCTGGTCCTCAGTGGGTCTTTAACGTCCGCTTTATATAGATTAGGAGTGAAGGCAGACGGGGCCTACATTTTAGTGTCCTTATCCGAGAAGACAGAAACATAGGAGAAATAACTTCAACTCACATGAGACAGGTCAGAATCGAGACTTGAACCCAGAAACCAGGTCCAAGTCGGGAATCGAACCCGGGTTACAGTGGTGAGAGGCAAGTGGGTTAACCACTGGCCTCTCTACTTTCTCGCATGGATTTATGTCATAGATCGTCAGGCTAACGGGATGGGGAACCGATCATAGCGGTGGTCATTATGCCCTCTCGCCCTCTCGTCATGAAGTCTGGCATACGAGCAAAATTCCAAAATTTATACACTCAGATTTAAAATTAAATTATTCAAAACGTTATTTGTAACAGCGGCCATTTTAACATTCAAATAACCAACATGGCTAACTGTGACGTCACTTCTATTGTATAGCATGGTATCTTGCACCTTATTCTTAAAACAAAAACATAACTGTTTTATAATAAAATGCTTTGGAATTCTTTAAGCAGGTCTCTATATAATGTCAACAAAAATCATGGCTTCTATAACTTGCAAAACTAGGGAAGGTACATCATTAATTTGTAAAACTGTTTGTACGAGTATCCTCTTTAAATCAAGATATACATTATAAACATCCATCTTGTGAAAGTTTCAGCTTATTACGTTATTACGTTGAGCAAATAGTGAACTTGATGCAGTCCAATTGTGTTCATTCATTTCATTTGAGTCAACCAATCAGGATACTTATTATGGGTGACCATTGGTGATCAGCGAATCAGTGAGTGGCTCGATGTCACTCGCAGACCCTTCTAGAGGGGTTTTTAAAAGGCTACACAGAGGGTCAAGAATCTTTCTGCATCCAGAAACCCACAGTACTTATGGTATTATGTATGAATTGTTCCCATATCTCACGGCAATTTGTGACTGTAGTCGTTTTAAGTTGTAATGTTTTAAGTAAACATGACTATTTTATTGTTGTTTTTAATGACAGATATGCTGTTTTTAATGACAAACTCTGATATAAATAGATAATTTGGAAATACGTTTCAGTATGCTTTACCAAATAAATCATCAGTAATATAAATGTAGAATGTTGTTGATACGTTAATGTTTCATATAAGCCAGACACTGAACATTCAGGAAGGAAAGGGAAATAAGTCTTTGATCGATCTCAACAATCCATTAGTCTCCTTCTCTAATGCAGTTTCAACAGTTTTATCTGAAACCTTATTTTACGTGTTGTACCACTATAATAGCTATAGACTATACCACAAAACATTCAAGGATTTCACTGGATACGCTGTGCTGAAGATCTATTCTTGAGGATAAAGACAAGGGATCAATCTATAAACGCCAAAGTGGCTATTATCAAGACACTGTATGCAATTTTTACCACTAGATGGCTCCCATGTGAACAGAGAAAATAGTATATGCACACTTTAAATCATTGTATTTTTGGGGTGTTTGTACGTTTGTTTATTTTATTTCATCCGTACACAAGATAATAACAAACAATCTAATAATATGATAGAAATAAGATATGTTCGATAATTAAATGGAGAAACGAAACACATTTCTGCTGGTATATTCAAGCAACAGTCACAACAATTATACACACCTATTCGCGTCCACGGAGTAAATATTAATAATGATATTTAACATGTTCGATTTACAAACAAAGTTCGTATTCATTCTAACATAATATGAAATTTTGATCTTTCTTTGCAAACATATCTGAAGTATAAACAACCGATGCATTTACAGACATTTTATCACAAATGTATATTGTCTTTACATTTATAACAAAACAACGTATACAATTACCTAAATTACCTCCCGAAAAAAGTAAGAATTTCTGGTTAGTGCTGTAGACAAGTACAGCGACATAATGCCTGGTAGCAAATGTAGGCATAATACTTGAAGATCTCATTGACAAACAAGTGGCTCAAAACACAAATTGCAAAAATAAATACTGGTAGCAAAAACGTGCTTTTGAGAATTACACAAAAATAGCGCCATGAAGCAACGAGCTAAATCGCACAAATGTTCATTGTGTTATGGTCACAGTTCTTTAAATTCCATTTTCAGCTCATGTTCACTGATCTGTTAATCCTTTCTTTTCTTTACTTTCTTCACCAATGTTTTGGTAACGGCTCGCAGTTATAGTTCTTATTACGTTAGCAAATGGTCGCCAGTGGCGTAACTATGGGGGAGGGGCACGGGGGCACGTGCCCCCATGTCTTGATTAATTATTTCCTAATTCACTTGTAGTCACCTGTTGAGATTGGTATAAATGAATTCATTTAATTATTGTTATATTAAACAGAATGCCTCAATCTGCGTCTTTTGTCATCAGTTACTGGGGCCCCTATGTAACGCGCGCCTGAAATGCTGCGACGTTTTTACGTAAAGAAATGTAGTTTGCCTAGACAAATCCAATGACAAGATAAGAAAAGAAAGAAAATCAAGCTGACAATCGAATTAACTTCAAACAAATTTAATTAATAATTAATTCAAAATGGACAAACTATAACATTAAACCAGTAATGTAATTAATGAGAAATTTTGGGATATAGATATCTACAAATTAAATTAAGGAAGAGTAACAACTAGCTTATCAATTAATTATCGATGGTGCCTTCACATTCAAAATATTGTCTTTGTTTTATACAAGATTGGTTTTAAATATATGAATTTGCTTTTATGCGTTCTTTCAGCTGGACTTGACTGTCCTCTTTGAAATTCACAGTGGTTTTATTATAAACAAAATATTTTACATTTCGGCGATTCCAAATAAGTTTTACCACCCAGACAAATTCATCAGATTTGTCTGCAAAAATACGTTTACTGTACCGCTTCTGTGTTACTTTTATCTGTGTTGCCTTTTGCATGTTGCCTTTTGCACATGGCCTCTCAAATATGGCCTCTCAAATATGACCTCTCAAATCGGCCTCTCAAATATGACCTCTCAAATATGACCTCTCAAATCGGCCTCTCAAATATGGCCTCTCAAATATGTCCTCTCAAATATGGCCTCTCAAATATGACCTCTCAAATCGGCCTCTCAAATATGGCCTCTCAAATATGACCTCTCAAATATGACTTCTCAAATATGACCTCTCAAATCGGCCTCTCAAATATGGCCTCTCAAATATGGCCTCTCAAATCGACCTCTCAAATATGGCCTCTCAAATATGGCCTCTCAAATATGACCTCTCAAATCGACCTCTCAAATATGGCCTCTCAAATCGGCCTCTCAAATTTCACTTCTGACCCTGTATATCAATACGGCACGCTGGTCAGTCATTAAAAAAACGCGATGGGCCCACAACAATTTTATCCGCTGTAGTATCTCGTGTTGTATCCCGGTGTTGTATCCCATGTGCAAGATCTGAAGTAGCTTGTGGCGCTGGCCTCTCTACTTTCTCGCATGGATTTATGTCATCGATCGTCAGGCTGCGCTAACGGGATGGAGAACCGATCATAGCGGTGGTCATTATGCCCTCTCGCCCTCTCGTCATGACAGGGCGAGCAAAATTGCCAAATTTACACACTCAGATTTAAAATTAAATTATTCAAAACGTTATTTGTAACAGCGGCCATTTTAACATTCAAACCAACATGGCTAACTGTGACGTCACTTATATTGTATAGCATGGGTATCTTGCACCTTATTCTGAAAACATAAACATAACTATTTTATGCTAAAACCCTTTGGAATTCTTTAAGCAGGTCTCTATATAATGTCAACAAAAATCATGGCTTCTATAACTTGCAAAACTAGTGAAGGTACATCATTAATTAGTAAAACTGTTTGTACGAGTATCCTCTTTAAATCAAGATATACATTATAAACATCCAACTTGTGAAAGTTTCAGCTTATTACGTTATTACGTTGAGCAAATAGTGAACTTGATGCAGTCCAATTGTGTTCATTCATTTCATTTGAGTCAACCAATCAGGATACTTATTATGGGTGACCATTGGTGATCAGCGAATCAGTGAGTGGCTCGATGTCACTCGCAGACCCTTCTAGAGGGGTTTTTAAAAGGCTACACAGAGGGTCAAGAATCTTTCTGCATCCAGAAACCCACAGTACTTATGGTATTATGTATGAATTGTTCCCATATCTCAAGACAAGTTGTGACTGTAGTCGTTTTAAGTTGTAATGTTTTAAGTAAACATGACTATTTTTCTTTCTTCACTTTAACGTCAGTTTAAGTCAATTAAATTTTGCTTTAACAAGTTAGCAGACAGACTGATAATTCCTTATAAGTGTTAACTTTAAAGTTATGTAGAATAACGTTTGTTTTGAACTTTTTTGAAGTTGGTTTTATGTACCAGCATATTTTATTTGTAACTATAGACTACACAAAAAGCTTTTACAGAAAACAATGTTATTATTATAACATGTAGTTAAACTTTAACACTGTGTATAAAAAATTGTATTGAACCTTTTTAGTTGGTTTTATGTACCTGCATATTTATTCTTCAATTAGACTACATTAAACGTTTTTACAGAAAATAAATTATCACCAGTTGATCGCTTACCTTTTAATAAAGTTTAAAAACAAATATAAAAAAATACTTCAAAAGTGACAAATTAAATTCTTGCTCAGTTTATAGAACCAGCTAAAATAAAACATTTGTATTATTTAATTGCACAATTAAAACAGTAAAATGATGACGGTGATCTGTAATTATGAATCTTATTTTCTTCAATAATAGAACCCCCCACAAAAACTGTATAAAACGGTGTTTCCGTGCGTTGTTTCATCACTCAGTTTTCCTGAACCAGCAAGCAACCATGAATCAAGTAATGATCGTGTTGGCCGTGGCCGTGTTTGTTGGTGAGTATGAGCAGTTTAATTTGTTTTCTGTTATAAGCTTCTATACACTGTTGGTATTGTCAAAAAACATGAACACACAGACTTACATGGAACTTACTTAGTGTAAAGCTGATGAGAGTAGCACATCCTTTGACATATTTTCGTCTGTGATGCTGTCAGTTTAGTTCAATTAACCTTAATACTTTGCAAATAAATCTTTGTCCACGAAAACGTAAGTTTCACGTTGGAATGAGTCACAAGATCTGTATGCATTCTCACTTCTTTCTCGTTAATGAAATAATAAAACAAGCTTGAACTTTGATGATTATTATTATGATTATTTGGAGTTTTTGTTATATATCTTGATTTGTATAACCATACATATATTTATAAACACAACCAAATGTGTATGCAAGGGAAATCCGTAGTTTTTTTAAATGTACCTGTTTCATTTTAAATCTTGCTCCCACTCGCCTTATTGACAACAAATCAACTGGAATTTTCCAGATCAACGATGAATTGCAAATTATAAAATATCACTCGAAATCCACATGAGAAATCACAATAAACAATAATTTAATCAATATTTTGCAATTATTCTTGATGAAATTAACCCTGATCCTTTGTATTTACATTCAGCCCTCCCATTACCCACACTTGTCCTACTCTTGCAGCCCATCTCGGAAACTCGAACCCATCACAGTCCCGTCTGGGCCCTACTGTCACATAATTCAAATGATGACCCCGGTTCAAAACCGGCAACATTGTACTGAGAAAGAAAGAAATAAACGGTTATCATGATAACCAGGAACATCCCACATCGTTACATTGGGTACGGCGGGGGTTTCCCTGAAGAATAGTTAGGACAATTCAAACAATTTGATCGGTCGAAGCGTGCTACATGGAAATAAAATTTAAACAAATACATAGGAAGAACATTATTCCCCACCCCCTGCCACCCAAGGCCTGATGGTATTAAAGTTAATTACAATTCTCATGTTAGCAATTTTGTACCTCTACGTTTCAACTATTTGAACCTTCAATTTACTTTACTTTTACATCATCACTAATCTAAATCCAACGTTTGACATTCACTCTTTCCCACTGACAAAAGGAATGTATCCATTGCAGGTATAGTTGTGTTACTCCTATTGAGGGATAGCACCCGAGAAAGAAATTATTTCGAGGGATGTTTGATACTATCATCAACTTAAGTTGTATGTAACACTGTTATCAATTACGTTTTTTCGAGATCTATTTGGATTAAATATTGTGGTAAACATATTTGTAGTTGGGGGGAAAACGTTCGGTGGGTCCGCCGGTACGCAGGGTGTCACATTGCGCCACTGACAGGCATCAACATTATGAGCTGTCAATTCAAGTTGACAGAAACATTGGCTATTTTGAATTACTAGTCATTTATGTACATTAACCTTATTTTCGATAGACCTTAGTTAATAAGTCAATAATAATCCAGTATCGGACACTATTATATTCGATAAAGACAGATGGGAAGTCGAAAGACAGCAAGTCGATATTTCTTTTATTCGGAAACATAATTAAAATCAGTTCGAGTTCGCCCAAGATGTCTATTTTTCCACGCTATAATTTTACTACGTTGATTGACATTTCATACAGCTATTAGCGAATAACTGCCAATAACTATACAGATTTCACCACTTCTAAAAATTGTATTTTGTCAAAAACACAGCAGTAATACCTGCAGTCGGTTATTCGTTTGTTAAGATGAACGTGGTAACGTCGATCCTGTTTTTTTGCAGCTGTCGTGGCAACCGTATCCGCGGGATGTCCCAGCCCTTCGTGCCCCGAACACTATCTCACATGGGAGAGTAACTGTTATAAACTACACAACGAAGCATTGACGTGGAAAGCTGCCGAAGAACGCTGTGTGTAAGTTATTGAACAAAATACATTTGAAATTACACTAAGACTCAAGGTTTAAAGGAACATGCTCTGAAATGCAATCTGAGGCATTATTTAAAGATATATCGCCTTGTTTGGCTCAAGCGAGCCCAAAATAAAGCGAACGAATTTTGAAAGATAAATATCATTAACCGAGCAAAAACAAATTATGAAATTCGATGTCGGAAACTGTATAAAAGCGAAATTTAAAACGCCTACTCCCAGGATCGGAGCCGCTAAAGTTTGCTCAAGTCTATAGTATACGGTCGATTCACATATATCGTGTGTCATTAAATTTTGAGGGCTGTGTTTTTACTTTTTGGTAACATATTGTATCATGGATCGGAGAGTAAATTAGAAAGTGACTGATTTAAATTGATTAATTCTGAGACAATAGTGCATATGTTTGTCGTGCATGATAATTGAGATCATGCGGTTTCCGGCCTAGCCGATATGTATCATCGTTGAAAGACACTTAGATCAAGTCTTTATACAATGCTTTTGACATAACCATTCCTTGTTTTTCTCAAGAATGAAGAACAATTTCTCAGGATAATTGATTTTGCCATCATTTATTGTTTTTTCTTTTTGTTTTTAGAATACCAGTTTTGTACCATCCCTTTGAAGCATATAGACAAACGCTTTATGGGACCCGATGCGACGTTGTTAAATAACGAACTCATGAACCCATGTCGTTGACTTTAAAAATATATCGCCCGTATTTGGCTAAGACGATCCACAAAATATAATTTGAAAGATAATATCGTTGTTAAACGAAAACAAATAATAAATAAATAAATTCGCATGTCGGAAACTGTAAATAAAAGCGATTCTGATTGACAGCTGCGCTGGCGAATCGGAAGACTGCCCACGTCATCGGCCTGTTACGTACAATCAGTTGTGTGGTCACATGTAACCGGAGGATTAAAACATTTAATTAACTTGAGATTTACGGATTTACTGATTACTGATTACGGATTACTTGACGGATTCGTTTCATTGAATGTATCAAATGAAAACTTCTTTAAATCCAGAAAAATAGCAATTCAACATTTAAATATATTTTTACCGTCAAATCGGTCCAAATACATACAAATAGATACATCTTTAAATCAGTCTTTTGAAAAAGTTGGTTCTTATTTATTTATTTATTTATTTATTAACTTCTTGCTTTGCCTCTACAGACAAGATGGGGCCCACTTGGCATCAATACATTGTGCCAGTGAAAATAAATTCGTGTTCGTTCTGTCTCAAGAAGGAACTGCCAGCAGTAAGGTAATATGGATCGGCTTCAACGATAGGACCAGTGAAGGTGACTTCGTGTGGACGGACGGGTCACCAGTATTTTACACCAACTGGCACTCGGGGGAACCCAACAACAGCGGCGGGGAAGACTGTACCGAGATGAACAATAATGCTCTGGATGGAACCTGGAATGATCGGGACTGTAGCCAAACAACCCGAGCCTTCATCTGTAAGATGTACCGGGGGGTAACCTAGATTGCAGTCCGAGGTCAACTAACCATAGAGGCTTTTATCAGTAGTGTGGTGGGGGGGGGGGTGATTTCCCCAATTGTTCATCAAAATGGGTCGGCAAATTTGTGATTACATCCAAGGTAATTTTATCGGTACATTCACCCAAAAATAAATTTCTCAACCCCTCCCCCTCTGGAAATCATATACCTACACATGCCATTGGTACGATCTTCCCTCGAATATATTTTTACTCTTTCTGAAGTTCATTACTAAATTTGTATTAAATCTTTGGCATTCCAAACACAATAACACGTAAAGTTTGTACTGCTGTATAGTACGAACTGTATATGGAAGGTTTTTGACCAATCACAGTTTAAGCAGAAACGACGTTTTCCATGCACAGCTCTGGCTGTGATTGGTCAAATGGATGTTAATACACGTACATGCATTTCGCGGTCTAACAACATGTTTTCAAATTAATTTTGGTGTCACACTAAAGGCGGTCATATTAATTGATCAAAACTTCTAATCCTTTTAATAAGTGTTTTTCTCTTCAATGGGTAAGATTAATTACGATACTACAAACTATTGCTTTTGACAGTGCCAGTTTAAATTTTGGCTTATTCCACAATTTACAAATATGCTACTTTGACAATACCGAGTAAATAGGCCTCCAAGGAAAACAAACGATTAGGTGATTCTGGCTTCATATTATTTGCCTTTGTTTAAGCTCCTGTTCTATTATGCAATTTACTTTGTGATAGAATCGTATATACCAATAAAAAACAGCTTAAAGAGATATCATAACGCAGTTATTGTCAAGGACTTACTTACTTTGTATGACTTATTAAACATCCATGATACCGACTAAAATAACATTTTATCGTAAAAACATGTTTTTAGTTTTAAAAAAAAACACGTCTGTAAATGCACTTGTCATCGCGGCTTTTTAGCCAATTTGTATAAAGACCTACTGCTCGTTATGTATGCAAATCATTTGCAACACGTCAGTGGAGAAAATAATAATCATGTCCATGGGGAGCTGCATAATGTGCTGCACGCGTTTCGTATAGTAGACGAAGGCTTGTTCGTGAGGGATAGTCTCCGATAATTATTTTCAAATAATTATTTTGTCGTTATTATCTGGAATTGTGTTTTGGATTTTGGTTATATTGTTTGATAGACTTTTATAAACCAGAACCATGCTCAAACTGTGTGTTGTTGGAGACTGTTCGAGGAATGGATCCAGAATTTCTGAAATCAACTTTCACAGATTTCCATCCAAAATGCAGCGACCCCCGACAAGAGTGGGTTCGCTCCGTATACAACTCTGTCTAACTTCAATCTGACAGATTGGTCTAGAATATGCAGTGCCAATTTTACTGAAGAGTGTATAGTTACAGCCAGACTACAAGCTTTAATAGTTTGGTATAAATCCGTCATTTACCAGTATTTAGGAGACGATCCACGTTTACGTGGGGAGGCATCGCTTCGTCATCGTATTTCTCTTCAGTACCAGCCGCAACGACCGGGGCAATTGGCTCAAACTAGTATGTATACGGTTCAGCTAGCTCTGCGGACAACCACCGCGGTTCCGCCGCTGCTAGGTCAACATCCACTTCTTGCAGGCTGGCTTCATTGCCATCAAAGTTACTGGAGTTTTAGGTGTCGCTTGAAATTCCAAAATCCTCTGAAATATGTAACGAAGACAGAAGTTAGTCATATACATGCATAGGCTATTATGGGGTGTCTGTAATAGAAAATACATAGGACTATGGAGGTCGAAAAGTGGACATCTGCTTTTCAGCTTTCTAAATAATGAAAAAGCAGATTGAACGTTGTTGGCTGGTGCATTTTTCTACTTTTCTACTTTCTTCCACCTAAAACGTTGATTGAACATTTTGGTAACATCCATTTTTCTACTTTTCTGCTTTTCAGTTTCACGAAAAGCAGATTTTACTTGTTCAGCTACACTGGCGGTCAAAAAGTGGACATCTGCTTTTCTGGTTTCCTACAACCCGAAAAGTAGATCGAACGTTTTGGACAAATCAATTTTTCTACTTTTCTACTAGCCGAAAAGCAGATTAGACGTTTTGTCACACAGTGGCCTAAAAGTGAACATCTGCTTTTCTTGTTTCCCACAACACGAAAAGTAGATCGAACGTTTTGGACAAATCCATTTTTCTGCTTTCCTGCTTCCCGAAAAGCGGATCGAACGTTTCCTCAACAGCGGCCTAAAAGTGGACAAGTCTGCTTTGCGTTTGAAGAAAAGCAGATTGAATGATTTGATAAATCTACTCCCTTGTCCACAAAATAATGGACGAATCCTACCAATGCACCAAAACGATGCATGTGATAACCGTCGCTGAAAAACAGGGGGCGGCACATCACAGATCAAACGGAACGCGCCTACCTGGCGCCTACTTCGGACATGTATTGTGACGGTAGGATTAGTCCATTATTTTGTGGATAACTCGGGGAGTAGATTTATACCAAAACGATGCTTGTGATAACCGTTGCTGAAAAAACAGAGGGCGGTACATCATAGATCAAACGGAACGCGCCTACATCGGACGTTGTATTGTGAAGGTAGGATTAGTCCATTATGTTGTGGATAGGGGAGTAGATTTATCAAATCATTCAATCTGCTTTTCTTCAAGCGCAAAGCAGACTTGTCCACTTTTAGGCCACTGTTGAGAAAACGTTCGATCCGCTTTTCTGGAAGCAGGAAAGCAGAAAAATGGATTTGTCCAAAACGTTCGTTCTACTTTTTGGGTTGTGGGAAACCAGAAAAGCAGATGTCCACTTTTCGACCTCCATAGATTTGATAAATCTACTCCCCTATCCACAAAATAATGGACGAATCCTACCAATGCACCAAAACGATGCATGTGATAACCGTCGCTGAAAAACAGGGGGCGGCACATCACAGATCAAACGCAACGCGCCTACCTGGCGCCTACGTTGGACATTGTATTGTCACGGTAGGATTAGTCCATTATTTTGTGGATAGGGGAGTAGATTTATCAAATCATTCAATCTACTTTTCTTCAAGCGCAAAGCAGACTTGTCCACTTTTAGGCCATTGTTGAGAAAACGTTCGATCCGCTTTTCAGGAAGCTGTAAAGCAGAAAAATGGATTTGTCCAAAACGTTCGATCTATTTTTCGTGTTGTGGGAAACCAGAAAAGCACATGTCCCCTTTTAGGCCACTGTGTGACAAAACGTCTAATCTGCTTTTTGGGAAGCAGAAAAGCAGAAAAATGGATTTGTCCAAAATGTTCGATCTACTTTTTGGGTTGTAGGAAACCAGAAAAGCAGATGTCCACTTTTTGACCGCCAGTGTAGCTGAACAAGTAAAATCTGCTTTTCTTGAAACTGAAAAGCAGAAAAGTAGAAAAATGGATGTTACCAAAATGTTCAATCTACTTTTTAGGTGGAAGAAAAGCAGAAAAGTAGAAAAATGCACTAGCCAACAACGTTCAATCTGCTTTTTCATTATTTAGAAAGCTGAAAAGCAGATGTCCACTTTTCGACCTCCATAATAGGACAAAATGTAAGCATTATTATGTATACACACACGCGCACACACATAAACACAGTGAACTGAAGATTGTACAAGAAGCAAAGTTATGTGCTGGTCCTGAAACCAGACAATAGAAGGATTAAACATTGATAGATGAAAGTATAGGGAGAGCGGGAATTTTAGGCTGGAAGAAGAAAGTATAAGATTGATGAAAATGAAAGAGTCAGACAAGAAGAGTATAACAAAACATGCAAATAGATTAATATACGAATTAGAATTAAGAGGTGTGAGTTATTTCCTGAGGGTGTCAGTAGAGCGAATGGTATCTAGAGGGTCAAGCAATATACCGATCCAGATT
>CM055828.1:17977687-18021544 GCA_029582265.1 Zoroaster sp. YZ-2022 | reverse complement strand
CAGGGACTTTTCCGGCCCATAGCGTTCGGAGACCGTGTCATAGCGTTGAATCATGTGCATGAATGGCCACCGAGATCTCCAGACCTCACTCCGTGTTATTTCTACATCTGGGGATATTTGAAATCCACGGTGTACACGACTCCCCCTCCGGACCTGCAGACTCTCCGTGACAGAATAACAGCTGAGATTGACGTCATGCGGCAGACTCCAGATGTTGTTAGGAGAGCGCTGGGAGACATGGAGAGACGATGTCGCCTGTGTATCGAGCGAGAGGGAGGGCATGTTGAGGGGGAAGGGATGTAATCATCAACAGTTCATCCACATTGCAACACTTGCACGTCTAAACAAAATCGATTATCACTGCATTTAAAAACTTGGTCCCATCGTCAATTCGACCTCTCTTGGAAAAGTACTCATAACTCTGTCAAAAATTATCAGATTTGGATGTTTGAGGTCTCATTTTAAAGTGGAAAGGTGTATCTTTCAAACCATACCTATATTATCTATGCTGGTTACTCATTCTACGTCTGGCATTTCGTAAAATTTTGTTCGCATTTTTTTTGAGACACACTGTATATGTATTCTCATGTAAAATATGTGGTATATAATATGTAGGAGAGACAAATACCAAATTGTGTCTCCGTTTTGCCAACCATGTCTCCTCTGTGAAAACCCGAACCCTACCCTGTAGCAATCCACTTCTACACCCCTAATCATAGTATAGGTTTTCCCGGCCAATTTCAACAAAAAATCATTCAATTTCATCAACACGCTTTCAAATATATGCGATTTTGATAATTCAATCCAACTAGGGTTTCTCTTTCGATATTATTGCATTCAATTTCGTTTTCGTGCACACATGATTTCTTTCTTTTCATTCTATTTCGTTTATAGGCATTCAAAACTACAAGATCACCATTCTTATGTTGAATATCTACCACATTTTCGCAATAGGTACAATCAAATTCATAGTCATCGAAGCGCACCAGCCTGTTGCTGCTGGCTTTGACGAAATTGAATGAACTTAGCGACCATTTGAAATTGAATGATCTTATTTGTCGAGTGAATGCTCAAGTGTTGAAATTGAATGATCTTATTTGTCGAGTGAATGCGCAGGTGTTGAAATTGAATGACTCTTTTTAACTGTTGAATGCTGATGTAGCTGAGCATTTATTTTCAAACGAAATTGAATGAGCCGGGTATCAACTTGAATGATTTTTTTCCGAAATTGGCCGGGAAAACCTATATTAACGATGTTGAACGTTTTGTAATTGAAGCCTGCACTGGCGATGACACACATCGCATACTTAGTGAGTCACACTGGATACATCTACTCCACACACTTCAACCCTCTGGTCTTAACATCAACACAGGTATTAAATAACCCAGCTATTTTTTACTTATATAATTTCTATTACTTGGTTTCATCCACTGCCTTGATATATATTTTTTTACCTTTATGTTACCTTAATAAAATTGTATGTCATTATTTCTTTCCCACCTGTTCTCTATTGCCACTTTTCTCTTTTAGGATAATTATAATCTACCTAATTACACCGCAATTTGTATGGTGTTGACGCTTTTTGTTGTACTATCCCTGTGTGTGATCTTCTACTCAAACCCTAATTTTACCACAAGCAGCTACATCTACCATGCAGCCCGTCCTATTGTGTGGCTCACTAATCCTTCCTTTGTTCACTTCCCACACTCCTATTGACTTTGCTAGATTGGTGCCTATTTTTAATTGACTACTATTTTCCTGCTTTTTTGGATACCTTCCCATGATCATTTGCTTTCACTTTTCCCTATAAATGGATGTGTTCTTATGTTTATATTTTGTCTATGCCACTGATGAATGTCCGGTTTGGATCGAAAGCTAAGGCCACCCTCCCGATTTAATTTATATACATAACAGCAAAAAGAAACGTCACCCCCTAATTTGTTTTAAAGTAATTATATTATTAAACATAATAAATATACAATGTTGTGGGATGGTTGGCTGCCAGGTCAACCAAATTTGCCACATTGTGTTCGTGTTACACTCCATACTCATAATATTCTTCATTAAACAAATTATATTAATTATAAAATGAAAATAATAAATATTTTTAGGGGTGACGTTTCTTTTGCTGTTATGTATATATCATCAGGTCATCACATTGAGGTGATTGGTTACTACGATAATATTTATAATGGAATTTTAAGTGAACATTATTGTCAAAACATTACCAGCGTATTTGATTTCATGTGCCAAATACAAATTTTCTAGTACAACCAGAGTGAACTCAACAGATATTCCATGTTCGAATGCCCTGACCGGTTCTTACTGGGCAGCATTTATATCAAGCTCTTTCGACAAGAATGGTTTCAAAAATTGTATGATCTACCCCTTAAATAAACGTACACGCACACCTTCAACCTCAGACCCACAACATGTAAACAAGTAAACCCATAAAGAGCTTACCATTATATAAATCAGGGCAGCTCCCTTCTATCATCCAAACAAATGTTACAACCAACAGGGAAATAAATAAGGTAGTCATCTGAGGAAAAATACAAAATCAAAATCTATTTTATTATCAACTGCTAAATATTGAATGGATAATGGATATCTGTAATTAATGAAAATGGCATTGGATAACTATTCACCGGTATCACGAAGTGACACAAACTTGCCCACTAGACAACATTTACATTTGAAGAAAACGGCGTTTGGACTTTATAGGCGCCGTTTGTCAAATAATTGGAAATAAAAATTCACGCAATTGTTAATTTTTCATTAACCACATAGAAAATTGTGTAATCGTGTAATTTTAATTATTTATCAAACATGAAATTTACGTCATGGCTCATTATCATTATTTATAAACCATATTAAAGTGTACAATCGTATAATTTTCATTATTTCTAAACATGAAATTGCACGAAATAGTTCAGTTTCATTATTTATAAACCATGGAAAAGTGTGTAATCTTGTAATATTCACTATTTATAAACATGAAATTACACGCCAGTAGTTTTTTTACAAACCATGGAAATTACAAAAATACACCCTTATACACCCCATAAATAATGAAAATGAACTATGGTTAAAATAATGAAAACGAACAATTGCGTGAATTTCCGTGGTTTACACACCATACAACAACAACAACAACAACAACAACAACAACAACAACAACAACAACAACAACAACAACAACAACAACAACAACAACAATAATAATAAAGATTTGTAGCGCGCACATATCCACCCTGCTGGGCGCTCAAGGAGCGGAAACAAAGATAAAACATGAATACTAACAATATACAATGATAGCATAGGGAAAAATTATGTACTGAGATACATGTACCTACAATGCAATTACAAATATACATCATCTTTGAAGAATTGTGACATAAGATTAATTTTAAGCATCGACTTAAATCTAGTTATACTATGACAAGGTTTGAGTTTAGTTGGAAGATGATTCCAGAGTCTTGGAGCCGCGACAGAAAAAGACCTATCACATCAGTTCCGTTTTGAAGTTGGTTCCTTTAGGAGTGACATGTTGCTGGAGCGCGAATTGCGTGATGGAGTGTAGACTTTAAGCAGTTCAGAAATATAAATTGGAGCAATGTTATTAAAAGATTTGTGAACAATTAGCATCAGTTTAAAAACAATTCTCTGTGAAACAGGAAGCCAGTCCAGTTCTTTCAAGATTGGCGTGATATGGCATGACTTTCTGGACAAAGTCACAACACGAGCTGCTGTGTTTTGTATGTGCTGAAGACGAGATATTTGATTCTGCGGGAGACCGTAGAGGAGAGCATTCCCGTTACCATGGAAATTAAACAAATACATCCTTTTCTATGGTTTATAAACCATGAAAAACTACTGGCATGTAATTTCAGGTTTATAAATAGTGATAATTACACGATTGCACCCGTTTCTATGGTTTGTAATTAATGTAAGTGAACCACTGCGTGCACTTTCATGGTCAATAATGATGTTAAAGAACTATGGTTTACAAATAATGAAAAATTGCATGCATTTTCATTTTGAATTATTTGACAAATGGTGCCCCATACGAGGATGGGTAAACAAAAAATAAGATGGATTAAATACTAATGAACACAACTGTGATGTATAATAATGTGGCAGAGTCAATGACAAATACAGTTACCCACCCCGGTGATATACACTACCCGGTACTGTAAGAAAAGTAATAATAATAGTAAACAAAAACTAAAACCTAAAAACTAAAGAATTAAGGCCAACAATTAAAAGTCTTCAGTTTCTGGTCATAGGTCGACTTAAAAATCGGTGCGGTGACACGCGCTTTTTTTGTGTTCATTTTCTTGGACATCGTTTAATAGCAGAAAAAACAAAAAACAAACAAAAAAACAAACAAAAAACCACAAAAAACAAACGAAAATGCCGACGCACGGGTCTGCGCGGAAACCAGAAAATGGAGACTTTTATTTACTTTATTAAGAGGTTCCACATTAAATTATGGATTCATTCTCGCTTGGAACGTTTATGTCAGGGTTATATCTGTCGTTATTCTCTGAAAGCAAGTAATTACAAAACTGACCTGTTAAACATTTGCGAATTTCAAAGCTTATTTAATAAGCTTTGAAATTGTTTGAACTGCATAAATAACCCTACATAAATGAGATACTTCCACTTACTTTGCACTCAGATGTACTTTGGACTCGTGGTAACTCTAAACAAAATGCAGTTTGAATATGAACTTTCCTTGCAGTAAATGAAACTTCAAGGCACATGGAATGTTTGGTAACTGTGTAGTAGGAAATATCTACGAGCTCTTTGTACCCAACAGGCTTTCGTTGACACACCCTAAACTCAATCACTGAGTCCACGTAAGTTAAATTGGCCAATGAGTGAGCATTTTAAATTTGATCATATAATGGGCTGTCATTTTGCTTATTTTTTGGCGAATCTGTTTTAAAAACTGACTGGCTTTGCATTTTAAAATGATATAAAGTCAAAAAACGAAATCAAAAAAGGAAGATGTTTTTGCAAGTTCATATGAGTGTGTCGCAATGGGTTCGGGGACGTTATTTGCTGTTGAACTACACTTCGGACTGTTCTTCGGACTGTTAGAAATCTCTTTTAGGGATATTTGTTTTCCCTTTTTTATTAAGGGTTGATCAATGTTCTGATGATAGCGGTGGCTACATGCAATATCAAACGCTCTTGATTCTGATTGACAGCTGCGCTGGCCAGTCGGAGACTGCCCACGCCCTCGACACGTTACATTCAATATATTGTGTAGTCACATGCAACCTGAGGATTAAAACGTTGGTTCCCATCTTATATTAATATGAATTTTTAATTAACTGGTACTTATCCCTGAAAAGTTCTGTTTCGTTCAATGTCTGAAATGAAAGCTTAAAGGAGCAGTACCGTCACGATCAACAGGACATAGAATCGGAGTGCTTGTTTTAGATTAACTCCGTGACTGAAAATAATTTCCCACATGATGTATGAGGTTATATTACCGTTGCTGTTGCATAATTGAGCCAGTAATTTGCAGTCACTGTATTCATCTTAAACTAGGATTCCATGCCCTGTTGAAAGTCTGCTCTGATCGTGACGATATTGCCCCTTTAACCAAAGAAAACGTTTGATTCCCATTTTCCCTACACACTGGGGATGGGGTGCAATCAGACGTTATTTAGGGTTCAAGATTCTCTGTAATGCACTCTGAGAATACATTTAAACATATCACAGAGATTATAATGAGTTCTTATGAATTCTAATGGTTAAATAGGCCTACAATTTATTCGAAAACAAATATTTGGGAAAATATTCAGTGGATAATTGTGTTGGTGGGCCCTCTTAATTATTGGAGGAGATATGTACCACCATCCCCGGGTTTTGCGTCCCTGGGATGGGGAATGGTCACAAGGATGGATTTTAGAGGTGCCTTGTGTTTTATTATTGTGTATCAGGTTGTATTGGGTGCTGTTCTGAAGTTATCATTGCATTATTATACAAAACACACATCTGTCACGTCCATTATTGTTTTGTCAATATCGTTGTCAACATGATGTTGAGATATAGTTAATGGTGCATTAAAATACTGATTGGTTATCAGAATGTGACTGTCTATATAGTTTTAACGTAATTGGTATGACTTTGCATTGTTGGTTAATGTTATTCATTACTTGCAGTCTATAATTTCTCATATTTCAATAGTCTCATTAAATGTGCATAAAACACATATGGGAAAGTTCAGTAAATATAAATATGATCGTAAACACCATGTTTAGAAATATTATAAAGAGGTTACATTTTAATAATAATTATTTGTTTATTTACTTTAGGCAGCCTACATTTATGAAGTTTTACAATAAGAACATTTATAAAAAAATGCAAATAAGGATAACATTGCCCGTGTTAAGAATTTGGGAATTTCAGTATTTTTAAACACATTAAAATAATCTAAACTACAGTGCTACAGCTTTGCAACGATATTGGTTAAAAACGGACTGGTACTGCTGCATATGAAATATTTCACTGCACACAAACAAAATTGCTCCCGGAAAATTGTCAATCGGTGTTTAAAATGCAGGCAATTAAGTCTTAAATTATTTTGGAGAAATTGCTTCCAACGTTTAGTGAAGCTGGTAAAGGGACCCCCATATATATATATATATATATATATATATATATATATATATAAAGATATATATATATATATATATATATATATATATATATATATATATATATATATATATATATACATATATATATATAAATTAAATCGGGAGGGTGGCCGTAGCTTTCGATCCAATCCGGACCTTCATCAGAGGCTTATATGACCTATGCCTGTATAAGTGTTGTTAGGGATAAATCGCGGCTCCTGAATGCCTGGTATTATTTAAAAATGTATTTATATATTTATATATGTGTGATCCCCGCTGTTGTCGTTACCCAGGTTGTTTGCATCTGACTGGGGCTTGATCCCTGGCCTCTGACCTGGCCCCATAGAGCAATAGTTGGCAGAGCACTCGTACGGTATTCGAGAGGTCGCGGGTTCGAGTCCGACATCAGCCAACTTTTCTTTGCTCGCTTCCCGTTTATATAATATTTCTGGTCAGTTTCTTCATATATATATATTTATTCTGTGTACAACCACGTAAAAGGCTTGTGTCCCGTTGTGTGATCTTTGAAATGTTCATAAGGCTTTTATGGCGCGTATGGGTGACGTGACCGAGTTGTTAGGGTTGCTAAGGATGATGGACTTAGATCCCAATCTGGATCGGTATATTGCTTGACCCTCTAGATACCATTCGCTCTACTGACACCCTCAGGAAATAACTCACACCTCTTAATTCTAATTCGTATATTAATCTATTTGCATGTTTTGTTATACTCTTCTTGTCTGACTCTTTCATTTTCATCAATCTTATACTTTCTTCTTCCAGCCTAAAATTCCCGCTCTCCCTATACTTTCATCTATCAATGTTTAATCCTTCTATTGTCTGGTTTCAGGACCAGCACATAACTTTGCTTCTTGTACAATCTTCAGTTCACTGTGTTTATGTGTGTGCGCGTGTGTGTATACATAATAATGCTTACATTTTGTCCTATTAATGGAGGTCGAAAAGTGGACATCTGCTTTTCAGCTTTCTAAATAATGAAAAAGCAGATTGAATGTTGTTGGCTAGTGCATTTTTCTACTTTTCTGCTTTTCTTCCACCTAAAAAGTAGATTGAACATTTTGGTAACATCCATTTTCTACTTTCTGCTTTTCAGTTTCCAAGAAAAGCAGATTTTACTTGTTTAGCTACACTGGCGGTCAAAAGTGGACATCTGCTTTTCTGGTTTCCAACCCAAAAGTAGATCGAACATTTTGGACAAATCCATTTTCTGCTTTTCTGCTTCCCAAAAGCAGATTAGACGTTTGTCACACAGTGGCCTAAAAGGGACATATGCTTTTTCTGGTTTCCCACAACACGAAAAATAGATCGAACGTTTTGGACAAATCCATTTTTCTGCTTTACAGCTTCCTGAAAAGCGGATCAACGTTTCTCAACAATGGCCTAAAGTGGACAAGTCTGCTTTGCGCTTGAAGAAAAGTAGATTGAATGATTTGATAAATCTACTCCCCTATCACAAAATAATGGACTAATCCTACCGTGACAACACAATGTCCAACGTAGCCAGGCGCCAGGTAGGCGCGTTGCGTTTGATCTGTGATGTGCCGCCCCTGTTTTCAGCGACGGTTATCACATGCATCGTTTTGGTGCATTGGTAGGATTCGTCCATTATTTTGTGATAGGGGAGTAATTATCAAATATCTATGGAGAATCGAAAAGTGGACATCTGCTTTTCTGGTTCCCACAACCCAAAAAGTAGAACGAACGTTTTGAACAAATCCATTTTTCTGCTTTCCTGCTTCCAGAAAAGCGGATCGAACGTTTTCTCAACAGTGGCCTAAAAGTGGACAAGTCTGCTTTGCGCTTGAAGAAAAGCAGATTGAATGATTTAATAAATCTACTCCCTATCCACAACATAATGGACTAATCCTACCTTCACAATACAACGTCCGATGTAGGCGCGTTCCGTTTGATCTATGATGTACCGCCCTCTGTTTTTTCAGCAACGGTTATCACAAGCATAGTTTTGGTATAAATCTACTCCCCGAGTTATCCACAAAATAATGGACTAATCCTACCGTCACAATACATGTCCGAAGTAGGCGCCAGGTAGGCGCGTTCCGTTTGATCTGTGATGTGCCGCCCCCTGTTTTTCAGCGACGGTTATCACATGCATCGTTTTGGTGCATTGGTAGGATTCGTCCATTATTTTGTGGACAAGGGAGTAGATTTATCAAATCATTCAATCTGCTTTTCTTCAAACGCAAAGCAGACTTGTCCACTTTTAGGCCGCTGTTGAGGAAACGTTCGATCCGCTTTTCGGGAAGCAGGAAAGCAGAAAAATGGATTTGTCCAAAACGTTCGATCTACTTTTCGTGTTGTGGGAAACAAGAAAGGCAGATGTCCACTTTTAGGCCACTGTGTGACAAAACGTCTAATCTGCTTTTCGGCTAGTAGAAAAGTAGAAAAATTGATTTGTCCAAAACGTTCGATCTACTTTTCGGGTTGTAGGAAACCAGAAAAGCAGATGTCCACTTTTTGACCGCCAGTGTAACTCTTCGAACAAGTAAAATCTGCTTTTCGTGAAACTGAAAAGCAGAAAAGTAGAAAAATGGATGTTACCAAAATGTTCAATCAACGTTTTAGGTGGAAGAAAGTAGAAAAGTAGAAAAATGCACCAGCCAACAACGTTCAATCTGCTTTTTCATTATTTAGAAAGCTGAAAAGCAGATGTCCACTTTTCGACCTCCATAGTCCTATGTATTTTCTATTACAGACACCCCATAATAGCCTATGCATGTATATGGACTAACTTCTGTCTTCGTTACATATTTCAGAGGATTTTGGAATTTCAAGCGACACCTAAAACTCCAGTAACTTTGATGGCAATGAAGCCAGCCTGCAAGAAGTGGATGTTGACTGAGCAGCGGCTGGCCCGCGGTGGTTGTCCGCAGAGCTAGCTGAACCGTATACATACCAGTTTGAGCCAATTGTCCCGGTCGTTGCGGCTAGTACTGAAGAGAAATACGATGACGAAGTGATGCCTCCCCACGTAAACGTGGATCGTCTCCTAAATACTGGTAAATGACGGATTTATACCAAACTATTAAAGCTTGTAGTCTGGCTGTAACTATACACTCTTCAGTAAAATTGGCACTGCATATTCTAGACCAATCTGTCAGATTGAAGTTAGACAGAGTTGTATACGGAGCGAACCCACTCTTGTTGGGTCGCTGCATTTTGGATGGAAATCTGTGAAAGTTGATTTCAGAAATTCTGGATCCATTCCTCGAACAGTCTCCAACAACTTTTTGGAGCATGGTTCTGGTTTATAAAAGTCTATCAAACAATATAACCAAAATCCAAAACACAATTCCAGATAATAACGACAAAATAATTATTTGAAAATAATTATCGGAGACTATCCCTCACGAATAAGCCTTCGTCTACTATACGAAACGCGTGCAGCACATTATGCAGCTCCCCATGTACATGATTATTATTTTCTCCACTGACGTGTTGCAAATGATTTGCATACATAACGAGCAGTAGGTCTTTTTACAAATTGGCTAAAAAGCCGCGATGACAAGTGCATTTTCAGACGTGTTTTTTTTTAAAACTAAAAACATGTTTTTACGATAAAATGTTATTTTAGTCGGTATCATGGATGTTTAATAAGTCATACAAAGTAAGTAAGTCCTTGACAATAACTGCGTTATGATATCTCTTTAAGCTGTTTTTTATTGGTATATACGATTCTATCACAAAGTAAATTACATAATAGAACAGGAGCTTAAAAAAAGGCCAAATAATATGGAAGCCAGAATCACCTAATCGTTTTACCTGTTTTTCCTTGGAGGCCTATTTACTCGGTATTGTCAAAGTAGCATATTTGTAAATTGTGGAATAAGCCAAAATTTTAAACTTCAGCACTGTCAAAAGCAATAGTTTGTAGTGTCGTAATTAATCTTACCCATTGAAGAGAAAACACTTATTAAAAAGGATTAGAAAGTTTTGATCAATTAATATGACGCATTTAGTGTGACACCAAAATTAATTTGAAAACTTATGTTGTTAGACCGCGAAATGCATGTACGTGTATTAACATCCATTTGACCAATGCACAGCCAGAGCTGCTGCATGGAAAACGTCGTTTCTGCTTAAAACCAGATGTGATTGGTCAAAAAGCCTTCTCCATATACAGTTCGTACTATACAGCAGTACAAACTTTACGTGTTATTGTGTTTGGAATGCCAAAGATTTAATACAATTTAGTAATGAACTTCAGAAAGAGTACAAATATATTCGAGGGAAGATCATTACCAATGGCATGTGTAGGTATATGATTTCCAGAGGGGGAGGGGTTGAGAAATTTATTTTTGGGTGAATGTAACGATAAAATTACCTTGGATGTAATCACAAATTTGCCGACCCATTTTGATGAACAATTGGGGAAACCCCCCCCCCCCCACCACACTACTGATAAAAGCCTCTATGGTTAGTTGACCTCGCACTGCAATCTAGGTGGCATCTTACAGATGAAGGGTTGGGGTTCGCCACAGCCCTGATCATTCCAGGTTCCATCCAGAGCTTGAAAGTTCATCTCGGTACAGTCTTCCCCGCCGCTGTTGTTGGGTTCCCCCGAGTGCCAGTTGGTGTAAAATACTGGTGACCCGTCCGTCCACACGAAGTCACCTTCACTGGTCCTATCGTTGAAGCCGATCCATATTACCTTACTGCTGGCAGTTCCCTTCTTGAGATTAAGAACGAACACGAATTTATTTTCACTGGCACAATGTATGGCTGATGCCAAGTGGGGCCCCATCTTACATCTGGTAGAGGCAAAGCAAAGCAAAGAGTTAATAAATAAATAAATAAATAAATAAGAACCAACTTTTCAAAAGACTGATTTTAGCAAGATGTATCTATTTGTGGTGTATGTATTTGGACCGATTTGACGGTAAAATATATTTAAATATTGAATTGCGTTATTTTTCTGGATTTAAAAAAGAAGTTTTCATTTTGATACATTCAATGACGAAACAAATCCGTCAAGTAATCCGTAATCAGTAACTCAGTAAATCCGTAAATTCTCAAGTTAATTAAATGTTTTAATCTCTCCGGCTTACATGTGACCACACAACTGATTGTACGTAACAGGCCGATGATCGTGGGCAGTCTTCCGATTCGCCAGCGCAGCTGTCAATCAGAATCGCTTTTATTTACAGTTTTCCGACATGCGAATTTATTTATTTATTATTGTTTTCGTTTAACAACGATGTTATCTTTCAAATTATATATTGTTGTGGATCGTCTTAGCCAATATACGGGCGATATTTTTTTTAAAGTCAACGACTTGTGTGGGTTATGAGTTCGTTATTTAACAACGTCGCATCAGGGATTTCCCATAAGCGTTATCTATATATGGTATTTCAAAGGGGATGGTACAAAACTGGTATTCTAAAACAAAAAAGAAAAAAACAATAAATGATGGCAAAATCAATTATCCTGAGAAATTGTTCTTATTCGTTGAGAAAAACACGATGAATGGTTATGTCAAAAGCATTGTACAAAGACTTGATTTATTTGTGTTCTTTCAACGATGATACACATATCGGCAAGGCTGAAAACGGCACTTGTGATCTCAATTATCATGCACATCAGACAAAACGTATGCACTATAGTCCCAAATTCAAAAATTTAAATCAGTCACTTTCTAATTTATCTCTCCGATCCATGATACAATATGTTACCAAAAAGTAAACACAGCCCTCAAAATTTAATGACACATCGATATATGTGAATCGACCGTATATACATACTAGACTTGAGCCAAACTTTAGCAGCTCCCGATCCTGGGAGTAGGCATTTTTAAATTTCAACTTTTATACAGTTCCATCGACATTTCATCGAATTTCATACCGTTTTGTTGTCGGTTAATGATGATATTTATCTTTTCAAAATTCGTTCGCTTTATTTTGGGCTCGCTGGGCTGAGCCAAACAAGGCGATATATCTTTAAATCAATACCTCAGATTGCATTTCCATAGAGCATGTTACCTTTAAACCTTGAGTCTTAGTTGTAATTTCAAATGTATTTTGTTCAATAACTTACACAACAGCACGTTCTTCGGCAGCTTTTCCCGTCAATGCTTCGTTGTGTAGTTTATAACGGTTAACTACCTCCATATGAGATAGGGTGTTCCGGGGCTACGAAGGGGCTGGGACATCACCGCGGATACAGTTGCCACGACAGCTGCAAAAAGCAGGACAGGATCGACTTTAGATCGACGTTACCACATTCATCTTAACAAACGAATAAACCGACTGCAGGTATTACTGCTGTGTTTTTGACAAAATACAATTTTTAGAAGTGGGTCAAAATCTGTATAGTTATTGGCAGTTATTCGCTAATAGCCGTATGAAATGTCAATCAACGGAGGAAATTATAGCGTGGAAAATAGACATCTTGGGCGAACTCGAACTGATTTTAATTATGTTTCGAATAAAAGAAATATCGACTTGCTGTCTTTCGACTTCCCATCTGTCTTTATCGAATATAATAGTGTCCGATACTGGTTTATTATTGACTTATTAACTAGGTCTAGGTCCATCGAAAATAGGTTAATGTCATAATGAATGACTAGTAATTCAAATAGCCAATGTTTCTGTCAACTTGAATTGACAGCTCATAATGTGATATACCTGTCAGTGGCGCAATGTGACTCCTGCGTACCGGACCCACCGGACCGTTTTCCCCCCAACTACAAATATGTTTACCACAATATTTAATCCAAATAGATCTCGAAAAAACGTAATTGATAACAGTGTTACATACAACCGTTGATGATAGTATCAAACATCCCTCGAAATAATTTCTTTCTCTCCGGTGCCTATCCTCAATGGGTAACATAACTATACCCCAATGGATACATTCCTTTTTGTCAGTGGAAAGAGTGAATGTCAAACGTTGGATTTAGATTAGTGATGATGTAAGTAAAGTAAAGTAAATTGAAGGTTCAAATAGTTGAAACGTAGAGAGGTACAAAATTGCTAACATGAGAATTGTAATTAACTTTAATACCATCAGGCCTTGGGTGGCAGGGGTGGGAATAATGTTCTTCCTATGTATTTGTTTAATTTTATTTCCATGTAGCACGCTTCGACCGATCAAATTGTTTGAATTGTCCTAACTATTCTTCAGGGAAACCCGCCGTACCCAATGTAACGATGTGGGATGTTCCTGTTATCATGATAAACCGTTTTTTCTTTCTTTCTCAGTACAATGTTGCCGGTTTTGAACCGGGTCATCATTTGAATTATGTGACAGTAGGGCCCAGACGGGACTGTGATGGGTTGAGTTTCCGAGATGGGCTGCAAGAGTAGGACAAGTGTGGGTAATGGGAGGCTGAATGTAAATACAAAGGATCAGGGTTAATTTCATCAAGAATAATTGCAAAATATTGATTAAATTATTGTTTATTGTGATTTCTCATGGATTCGGGGTGATATTTTATAATTTGCAATTCATCGTTGATCTGGAAAATTCCAGTTGATTTGTTGTCAATAAAGGTGGGAGCAAGATTTAAAATGAAACAGGTACATTTTAAAAAACTACGGATTTTCCCCTTGCATACACATTTGGTTGTGTTTATAAATATACATGGTTATACAAATCAAGATATATAGCAAAACTCCAAATAATCATAATAATAATCATCAAAGTTCAAGCTTGTTTTATTATTTCATTAACGAGAAAGAAGTGAGAATGCATACAGATCTTGTGACTCATTCCAACGTGAAACTTACGTTTTCGTGGACAAAAGATTTATTTAAAAGTATTATGTTAATTGAACTAAACTGACAGCATCACAGACGAAAATATGTCAAAGGATGCTACTCTCATCAGCTTTACACTAAGTAAGTTCCATGTAAGTCTGTGTGTTCATGTTTTGACAATACCAACAGTGTATAGAAGCTTATAACAGAAAACAAATTAAACTGCTCTGCTCACCAACAAACACGGCCACGGCCACACGATCGTGCTTGATTCATGGTTGCTTGCTGGTTCAGGAAAACTGAGTGATGAAACAACGCACGAAACACCGTTTATACAGTTTTGTGGGGGTTCTATTATTGAAGAAAATAAGATTCATAATTACAGATCACCGTCATCATTTTACTGTTTTAATTGTGCAATTAAATAATACCAATGTTTTATTTTAGCTGGTTCTATAAACTGAGCAAGAATTTAATTTGTCACTTTTGAAGTATTTTTTTATATTTGTTTTTAAACTTTATTAAAAGGTAAGCGATCAACTGGTGATAATTTATTTTCTGTAAAACGTTTAATGTAGTCTAATTGAAGAATAAATATGCGGTACATAAAACCAACTAAAAAGGTTCAATACAATTTTTTATACACAGTGTTAAAGTTTAACTACATGTTATAATAATAACATTGTTTTCTGTAAAAGCTTTTTGTGTAGTCTATAGTTACAAATAAAATATGCTGGTACATAAAACCAACTTCAAAAAAGTTCAAAACAAACGTTATACTACATAACTTTAAAGTTAACACTTATAAGGAATTATCAGTCTGTCTGCTAACTTGTTAAAGCAAAATTTAATTGACTTAAACTGACGTTAAAGTGAAGAAAGAAAAATCTGGTAAAGTTCCTCAGGAATCTGAATAAAATAGTCATGTTTACTTAAAACATTACAACTTAAAACGACTACAGTCACAACTTGTCCTGAGATATGGGAACAATTCATACATAATACCATAAGTACTGTGGGTTTCTGGATGCAGAAAGATTCTTGACCCTCTGTGTAGCCTTTTAAAAACCCCTCTAGAAGCGTCTGCGAGTGACATCGAGCCACTCACTGATTCGCTGATCACCAATGGTCACCCATAATAAGTATCCTGATTGGTTGACTCAAATGAAATGAATGAACACAATTGGACTGCATCAAGTTCACTATTTGCTCAACGTAACGTAATAAGCTGAAACTTTCACAAGATGGATGTTTATAATGTATATCTTGATTTAAAGAGGATACTTGTACAAACAGTTTTACTAATTAATGATGTACCTTCACTAGTTTTGCAAGTTATAGAAGCCATGATTTTTGTTGACATTATATAGAGACCTGCTTAAAGAAATCCAAAGGGTTTTAGCATAAAATAGTTATGTTTATGTTTTAAGAATAAGGTGCAAGATACCCATGCTATACAATAGAAGTGACGTCACAGTTAGCCATGTTGGTTATTTGAATGATAAAATGGCCGCTGTTACAAATAACGTTTTGAATAATTTAATTTTAAATCTGAGTGTATAAATTTTGGAATTTTGCTCGTATGCCGGACTTCATGACGAGAGGGTGAGAGGGCATAATGACCACCGCTATGATCGGTTCCCCATCCCGTTAGCCTGACGATCTATGACATAAATCCATGCGAGAAAATAGAGAGGCCAGCGCCACAAGCTACTTCAGATCTTGCACACGGGATACAACACCGGGATACAACACGGGATACTGCAAAGGATAAAAATTGTTGTGGGCTCATCGCGTTTTTTTTTAAATGACTGACCAGCGTGCCGTATTGATATAGGCAGGGTCAGAAGTGAAATTTGAGAGGCCGATTTGAGAGGCCATATTTGAGAGGTCGATTTGAGAGGTCATATTTGAGAGGCCATAGTTGAGAGGCCGATTTGAGAGGCCATATTTGAGAGGTCATATTTGAGAGGCCATATTTGAGGGGCCATATTTGAGGGGCCGATTTGAGAGGCCATATTTGAGAGGCCGATTTGAGAGGTCATATTTGAGAGGCCGTATTTGAGAGGCCGCATTTGAGAGGCCATATTTGAGAGATCATATTTGAGAGGCTAATTTGAGAGATCATATTTGAGAGGCCGTATTTGAGAGGCCGATTTGAGAGGCCATATTTGAGAGGTCATGTGCAAAAGGCAACGTAGATAAAAGTAACACAGAAGCGGTACAGTAAACGTATTTTTGCAGACAAATCTGATTATTTTTGTCTGGGTGGTAAACTTATTTGGAATCGCCGAAATGTAAAATATTTTGTTTATAATAAAACCACTGTGAATTTCAAAGAGGACAACCAAGTCCAGCTGAAAGAACGCATAAAAGCAAATTCATATATTTAAAACCAATCTTGTATAAAACAAAGACAATATTGTGAATTTGAAGGCACCATCGATAATTAATTGATAACCTAGTTGTTACTCTTCCTTAATTTATTTTGTAGATGTCTATATCCCAAAATTTCTCATTAATTACATTACTGGTTTAATGTTATAGATTGTCCATTTTGAATTAATTTTGAATTAAATTTGTTTGAAGTTAATTCGATTGTCAGCTTGATTTTCTTTCTTTTCTTATCTTGTCATTGGATTTGTCTAGGCAAACTACATTTTTTTACGTAAGAAAGTCGCAGCATTTCAGGCGCGCGTTACATAGGACACAGGTTGAGGCATTCTGTTTAATATAACAATAATTAAATGAATTCATTTATACCAATCTCAACAGGTGACGACAAGTGAATTAGGAAATAATTAATCAAGACATGGGGACATGGGGGCACGTGCCCCCGTGCCCCTCCCCCATAGGTACGCCACTGGCGACCATTTGCTAACATAATAAGTACTATAGCTGCGAGCCGTTACCAAACATTATTGAAGAAAATGCAAAGTCTAAATTGCTGAAAATTGTTACTTTACGGTGAACTAAAAAAGTTATTACCACATTACCTCGGGTATAAGCCCGACCCCCCCCCCCCACACACAAGAAGCACGGGTGGCCGAGTGGTTAACCCACTTGCCTCTCACCACTGTAACCTGGGTTCGATTCCCAACTTGGACCTGGTTTATGGGTTCAAGTCTCGATTCTGACCTGTCTCATGTGAGTTGAAGTTATTTCTCCTATGTTTCAGTCTTCTCGGATAAGGACACTAAAATGTAGGCCCCGTCTGCCTTCACTCCTAATCTATATAAAGCGGACGTTAAAGACCCACTGAGGACCAGGGTTGCTGATTTTTTTAAATTTTAAATAAAACAATTTTTTTTGATTTAAAATCGGATGTTTTTGATTTTTTTAAATTTATAAAATTTAGATTTGCTGGAGTGACTTTATTCAATTGAATGTAACATAATATAATGCTGCACTAATAAAAGCATTATTTTTATAATCTTAATTGTCTGTAGAAATGTGTAGGCCTACAAAATTTTGATGACTCTAACTTATAAAAACGTTCAAAGTACATGTACATGTCCCCCCCACAAAAATTTCCATTTGTTTTGTGTTAACTTTGTGTTAGTGTAATGTTGATCTAGTACAGATATCATTCCAGAACTTTTTGCCTACCAATTAGTTAGAGTATTGTTACCATTAAAGTGTTTTATGTATTAAAAGAAGATAATAGAAAATAATAGTTCTTTTCAGAACTAATTACTACTCAATTGAGATTCCACATGGTGTCACCGCAATTAGTCTTACTTATAGAAAAATAGTTTGTCCGAATGAGTCAGCGGCGTGCCACGCCGCTTATTTTGTAAGTAGGTTTGTAAAGAAAATTTAATTACTCCGTTAATGCTTACCCCAAATTTCTCAAATTCCGTAAGTTCACTGTTGAAGTATACCCAAATAGCATGGTTAATTCCCATTAGCCTGCTTTGAACCCTTGACCCAAAAAATCCTACTGCGAAAAGCATGGTCCCATAGGACCGTGTACAAATCCTGCATGGTCCCATAGGACCGTGTACAAATCCTAATCCCATCTGTCAACACAAGGCCATTGACTTCGGCTCTGAGCGGCTTATCAAAAGCTATCAGTTACCCACTATGGTGTGCCAGAACATGATTCCAGACAGGCTGGAGAAATCAGCCAGAGGATGAGAGATGTTTATTCCTATAACTGCTATGGGTACACATAATAGGGTATATTTTATGTCGATTTGGGGTAGGGGAAAAAGCGTTATCAGAACTAAAATAAACATCAACCTAAATGGCCCTTACATTTTGTTGCTTCAAATTGTTTCACACGACAAACGCAAACTAGGGTCCTTGGTCTCGGGCGCCAGTTGTATTGACCACGGACGTTGGTCAAACTCGGATACGACCTTTCACACGGCAAAGAAACCAACGTCCCGTGTCACATAGCCTTCGTCTTTTGGGGTGTCAAAGGTCAACATTGTTTATAGTGCAGTTAACTGGTATCCGCACAGCTAGCGTGGAATCGCTATTGCATGTATTGCAAGACGTGGCGGGGGAAATGGGAATGACACACTCGGCTGAAAAGTGCCACGACAAGTGGAATTACTGAAAATATTCTTTTTGCGCGCATGCGTGGTAGCTCTCGCGAAACAATGGTCCTTGGTCTCTGTGCGGTTTGTTCATTCACACGGCCTATCGTGGTGAACTTTCACAACGGTGTGTTTTTTTGTTGCCGGTCTCGACCGTATTCAGGAAAAGACTACGGACCTGTGTTTGTGCAGAGCAGAGTTACATTTCACACGAAGTGTATTTGACAACGTTGTGTTCTTATATAGGACCATGGACCCCCTGCTTATTTCCCTCGTGTGAAAAGGGCTTAGGGTCTAGAGGACCTCTAGGCATCTGTTAAAACCATTGGCAGTTGGTAGTGTTCAACGCAACAGAAGTTACAGCGCCCCTTCACACCTACTGAAAAATTAAGCGCGATGCAACCGCGGTGTTCGTATAAGTGTCATGGCACGTCTTATTAATGATTTTATATTCGAAATTTAGAAATGCTGTATGAGATTGGTAATTATAAACATCTGCTTGTCAAATTTATGGGGGTGATAGTTTTTGGGGTTCTTTTAAATATTCTAAACCTCTTAATTAGTATGATCCAGTTGGTTATAATTACTAAATTGATGTTACGTTAAACTTACAAATAAGAAAAATCTCAGAAAATTAATTTTTCAAAAATTGATTTAAATCAGTGATTTTTGTGAAAAAAAATCATGTGATTTAAATCGCAATTTAAATCAACGTGATTTAAATCAAGCAACGCTGCGGAGGACGCTGGCCTGTGGGCATGGTACCATCCTCAGCCTCCGCTAACACGGGGAAAAAAGCGGCCAAGAGTAAGTCAGCACTTTCAAAATATTTCAATTTCCACCGGTCCTTTTCAGGACCACCACAACTTCTCAAAAGAGATATTTCATGCCATCTGTCTACCCTATTATCTAATTAATATATTACAAATATAAAAGTATATATTATTTAGCACATAACTATCTCCCGACTATGGCAAACGGGAAATTCACGAAAGTAGCGAAACGTTCAGAGTCAAAACGAAAATTGAAATAATTTTCACTTGAACACTCATATAAAACCAAACATTACCCAATTAGTCTCTGACTACACTAGCAGAACAAAGTGAACAATTCATCACAAACCTATTCAAAGCAAAACTATTTCAAAGGAAAAACGTGCTCTGGATAAAGGTTTAAACCTCGTTCCAACCCCTGCTAGACCAACCCGTTTTTATCTTTTGAGTGATTTTAACACTTTTCATAGAAATTTGAGAATTGCATACCTATAAATGCGTAACAAAACTTCCAAAACCCACCCTTTCAAACCACCATCCACTTGTCATCCAAAAACCACACAGTGCAACGCTCGAAAACAAATTCGAAGCCACAACATTTCAACTTGCTCATATTCGTCTGAGAACTCATAAAAAAGAACATGACAAGAATCTCATAAACACTATGAATCAGTTAATTAGTATGATCCAGTTGGTTATAATTACTAAATTGATGCTACGTTAAACTTACAAATAAGAAAAATCTCAGAAAATTAATTTTCCAAAAATTGATTTAAATCAGTGATTTTTTTGAAAATAAATCATGTGATTTAAATCGCAATTTAAATCAACGTGATTTAAATCAAGCAACGCTGCTGAGGACGCTGGCCCGTGGGCATGGTACCATCCTCAGCCTCCGCCAACACGGGGAAAGAAGCGACCAAGAGTAAGTCAGCACTTTCAAAATATTTCAATTTCCACCGGTCCTTTTCAGGACCACCACAACTTCTCAAAAGAGATATTTCATGCCATCTGTCTACCCTATTATCTAATTAATATATTACAAATATAAAAAGTATATATTATTTAGCACATAACTATCTCCCGACTATGGCAAACGGGAAATTCACGAAAGTAGCGAAACGTTCAGAGTCAAAACGAAAATTGAAATAATTTTCACTTGAACACTCATATAAAACCAAACATTACCCAATTAGTCTACTGACTACAATAGCAGAACAAAGTGAACAATTCATCACAAACCTATTCAAAGCAAAACTATTTCAAAGGAAAAACGTGCTCTGGATAAAGGTTTAAACCTCGTTCCAACCCCTGCCAGACCAACCCGTTTTTATCTTTTGAGTGATTTTAACACTTTTCATAGAAAATTGAGAATTGCATACCTATAAATGCGTAACAAAACTTCCAAAACCCACCCTTTCAAACCACCATCCACTTGTCATCCAAAAACCACACAGTGCAACGCTCGAAAACAAATTGGAAGCCACAACATTTCAACTTGCTCATATTCGTCTGAGAACTCATAAAAAAGAACATGACAAGAATCTCATAAACACTATGAATCAGTTAATTAGTATGATCCAGTTGGTTATAATTACTAAATTGATGTTACGTTAAACTTACAAATAAGAAAAATCTCAGAAAATTAATTTTTCAAAAATTGATTTAAATCAGTGATTTTTGTGAAACAAAATCATGTGATTTAAATCGCAATTTAAATCAACGTGATTTAAATCAAGCAACGCTGCGGAGGACGCTGGCCTGTGGGCATGGTACCATCCTCAGCCTCCGCTAACACGGGGAAAAAAGCGGCCAAGAGTAAGTCAGCACTTTCAAAATATTTCAATTTCCACCGGTCCTTTTCAGGACCACCACAACTTCTCAAAAGAGATATTTCATGCCATCTGTCTACCCTATTATCTAATTAATATATTACAAATATAAAAAGTATATATTATTTAGCACATAACTATCTCCCGACTATGGCAAACGGGAAATTCACGAAAGTAGCGAAACGTTCAGAGTCAAAACGAAAATTGAAATAATTTTCACTTGAACACTCATATAAAACCAAACATTACCCAATTAGTCTCTGACTACACTAGCAGAACAAAGTGAACAATTCATCACAAACCTATTCAAAGCAAAACTATTTCAAAGGAAAAACGTGCTCTGGATAAAGGTTTAAACCTCGTTCCAACCCCTGCTAGACCAACCCGTTTTTATCTTTTGAGTGATTTTAACACTTTTCATAGAAAATTGAGAATTGCATACCTATAAATGCGTAACAAAACTTCCAAAACCCACCCTTTCAAACCACCATCCACTTGGCATCCAAAAACCACACAGTGCAACGCTCGAAAACAAATTGGAAGCCACAACATTTCAACTTGCTCATATTCGTCTGAGAACTCATAAAAAAGAACATGACAAGAATCTCATAAACACTATGAATCAGTTAATTAGTATGATCCAGTTGGTTATAATTACTAAATTGATGTTACGTTAAACTTACAAATAAGAAAAATCTCAGAAAATTAATTTTTCAAAAAATTGATTTAAATCAGTGATTTAAAAAAAAAAAAATCATGTGATTTAAATCGCAATTTAAATCAACGTGATTTAAATCAAGCAACGCTGCTGAGGACGCTGGCCCGTGGGCATGGTACCATCCTCAGCCTCCGCCAACACGGGGAAAGAAGCGGCCAAGAGTAAGTCAGCACTTTCAAAATATTTCAATTTCCACCGGTCCTTTTCAGGACCACCACAACTTCTCAAAAGAGATATTTCATGCCATCTGTCTACCCTATTATCTAATTAATATATTACAAATATAAAAAGTATATATTATTTAGCACATAACTATCTCCCGACTATGGCAAACGGGAAATTCACGAAAGTAGCGAAACGTTCAGAGTCAAAACGAAAATTGAAATAATTTTCACTTGAACACTCATATAAACCAAACATTACCCAATTAGTCAATGACTACACAAGCAGAAAAAAGTAAACAAATCAACAAAAACCTATTCAAACCAAAACTATTTCAAAGGAAAAACGTGCTCTGGATAAAGGTTTAAACCTCGTTCCAACCCTGCTAGACCAACCCGTTTTTATCTTTTGAGTGATTTTAACACTTTTCATAGAAAATTGAGAATTGCATACCTATAAATGCGTAACAAAACTTCCAAAACCACCCTTTCAAACCACCATCCACTTGGTCATCCAAAAACCACACAGTGCAACGCTCGAAAACAAATTGGAAGCCACAACATTTCAACTTGCTCATATTCGTCTGAGAACTCATAAAAAAGAACATGACAAGAATCTCATAAACACTATGAATCAGTTAATTAGTATGATCCAGTTGGTTATAATTACTAAATTGATGTTACGTTAAACTTACAAATAAGAAAATCTCAGAAAATTAATTTTCAAAAATTGATTTAAATCAGTGATTTTTTGACAAAAAATCATGTGATTTAAATCGCAATTTAAATCAACGTGATTTAAATCAAGCAACGCTGCTGAGGACGCTGGCCCGTGGGCATGGTACCATCCTCAGCCTCCGCCAACACGGGGAAAGAAGCGGCCAGAGTAAGTCAGCACTTTCAAAATATTTCAATTTCCACCGGTCCTTTTCAGGACCACCACAACTTCTCAAAAGAGATATTTCATGCCATCTGTCTACCCTATTATCTAATTAATATATTACAAATATAAAAAGTATATATTATTTAGCACATAACTATCTCCCGACTATGGCAAACGGGAAATTCACGAAAGTAGCGAAACGTTCAGAGTCAAAACGAAAATTGAAAATTTTTTCACTTGAACACTCATATAAAACCAAACATTACCCAATTAGTCTCTGACTACACTAGCAGAACAAAGTGAACAATTCATCACAAACCTATTCAAAGCAAAACTATTTCAAAGGAAAAACGTGCTCTGGATAAAGGTTTAAACCTCGTTCCAACCCCTGCCAGACCAACCCGTTTTTATCTTTTGAGTGATTTTAACACTTTTCATAGAAAATTGAGAATTGCATACCTATAAATGCGTAACAAAACTTCCAAAACCCACCCTTTCAAACCACCATCCACTTGTCATCCAAAAAACCACAGTGCAACACTCGAAAACAAATTGGAAGCCACAACATTTCAACTTGCTCATATTCGTCTGAGAACTCATAAAAAAGAACATGACAAGAATCTCATAAACACTATGAATCAGTTAATTAGTATGATCCAGTTGGTTATAATTACTAAATTGATGTTACGTTAAACTTACAAATAAGAAAAATCTCAGAAAATTAATTTTTCAAAAAATTGATTTAAATCAGTGATTTTTTTGAAAATAAATCATGTGATTTAAATCGCAATTTAAATCAACGTGATTTAAAATCAAGCAACGCTGCTGAGGACGCTGGCCCGTGGGCATGGTACCATCCTCAGCCTCCGCCAACACGGGGAAAGAAGCGGCCAAGAGTAAGTCAGCACTTTCAAAATATTTCATTTCCACCGGTCCTTTTCAGGACCATCACAACTTCTCAAAGAGATATTTCATGCCATCTGTCTACCCTATTATCTAATTAATATATTACAAATATAAAAAGTATATATTATTTAGCACATAACTATCTCCCGACTATGGCAAACGGGAAATTCACGAAAGTAGCGAAACGTTCAGAGTCAAAACGAAAATTGAAATAATTTTCACTTGAACACTCATATAAAACCAAACATTACCCAATTAGTCTCTGACTACACTAGCAGAACAAAGTGAACAATTCATCACAAACCTATTCAAAGCAAAACTATTTCAAAGGAAAAACGTGCTCTGGATAAAGGTTTAAACCTCGTTCCAACCCTGCCAGACCAACCCGTTTTTATCTTTTGAGTGATTTTAACACTTTTCATAGAAAATTGAGAATTGCATACCTATAAATGCGTAACAAAACTTCCAAAACCCACCCTTTCAAACCACCATCCACTTGTCATCCAAAACCACACAGTGCAACACTCGAAAACAAATTGGAAGCCACAACATTTCAACTTGCTCATATTCGTCTGAGAACTCATAAAAAAGAACATGACAAGAATCTCATAAACACTATGAATCAGTTAATTAGTATGATCCAGTTGGTTATAATTACTAAATTGATGTTACGTTAAACTTACAAATAAGAAAAATCTCAGAAAATTAATTTTTCAAAAATTGATTTAAATCAGTGATTTAAAAAAAAAATAAATCATGTGATTTAAATCGCAATTTAAATCAACGTGATTTAAATCAAGCAACGCTGCTGAGGACGCTGGCCCGTGGGCATGGTACCATCCTCAGCCTCCGCCAACACGGGGAAAGAAGCGGCCAAGAGTAAGTCAGCACTTTCAAAAATATTTTCATTTCCACCGGTCCTTTTCAGGACCACCACAACTTCTCAAAAGAGATATTTCATGCCATCTGTCTACCCTATTATCTAATTAATATATTACAAATATAAAAAGTATATATTATTTAGCACATAACTATCTCCCGACTATGGCAAACGGGAAATTCACGAAAGTAGCGAAACGTTCAGAGTCAAAACGAAAATTGAAATAATTTTCACTTGAACACTCATATAAAACCAAACATTACCCAATTAGTCTCTGACTACACTAGCAGAACAAAGTGAACAATTCATCACAAACCTATTCAAAGCAAAACTATTTCAAAGGAAAAACGTGCTCTGGATAAAGGTTTAAACCTCGTTCCAACCCCTGCTAGACCAACCCGTTTTTATCTTTTGAGTGATTTTAACACTTTTCATAGAAAATTGAGAATTGCATACCTATAAATGCGTAACAAAACTTCCAAAACCCACCCTTTCAAACCACCATCCACTTGTCATCCAAAAACCACACAGTGCAACACTCGAAAACAAATTGGAAGCCACAACATTTCAACTTGCTCATATTCGTCTGAGAACTCATAAAAAAGAACATGACAAGAATCTCATAAACACTATGAATCAGTTAATTAGTATGATCCAGTTGGTTATAATTACTAAATTGATGTTACGTTAAACTTACAAATAAGAAAAATCTCAGAAAATTAATTTTTCAAAAAATTGATTTAAATCAGTGATTTTTTTGAAAATAAATCATGTGATTTAAATCGCAATTTAAATCAACGTGATTTAAATCAAGCAACGCTGCTGAGGACGCTGGCCCGTGGGCATGGTACCATCCTCAGCCTCCGCCAACACGGGGAAAGAAGCGGCCAAGAGTAAGTCAGCACTTTCAAAATATTTCAATTTCCACCGGTCCTTTTCAGGACCACCACAACTTCTCAAAAGAGATATTTCATGCCATCTGTCTACCCTATTATCTAATTAATATATTACAAATATAAAAAGTATATATTATTTAGCACATAACTATCTCCCGACTATGGCAAACGGGAAATTCACGAAAGTAGCGAAACGTTCAGAGTCAAAACGAAAATTGAAATAATTTTCACTTGAACACTCATATAAAACCAAACATTACCCAATTAGTCTCTGACTACACTAGCAGAACAAAGTGAACAATTCATCACAAACCTATTCAAAGCAAAACTATTTCAAAGGAAAAACGTGCTCTGGATAAAGGTTTAAACCTCGTTCCAACCCCTGCCAGACCAACCCGTTTTTATCTTTTGAGTGATTTTAACACTTTTCATAGAAAATTGAGAATTGCATACCTATAAATGCGTAACAAAACTTCCAAAACCCACCCTTTCAAACCACCATCCACTTGTCATCCAAAAACCACACAGTGCAACACTCGAAAACAAATTGGAAGCCACAACATTTCAACTTGCTCATATTCGTCTGAGAACTCATAAAAAAGAACATGACAAGAATCTCATAAACACTATGAATCAGTTAATTAGTATGATCCAGTTGGTTATAATTACTAAATTGATGTTACGTTAAACTTACAAATAAGAAAAATCTCAGAAAATTAATTTTTCAAAAAATTGATTTAAATCAGTGATTTTTTTAAAAATAAATCATGTGATTTAAATCGCAATTTAAATCAACGTGATTTAAATCAAGCAACGCTGCTGAGGACGCTGGCCCGTGGGCATGGTACCATCCTCAGCCTCCGCCAACACGGGGAAAGAAGCGGCCAAGAGTAAGTCAGCACTTTCAAAATATTTCAATTTCCACCGGTCCTTTTCAGGACCATCACAACTTCTCAAAAGAGATATTTCATGCCATCTGTCTACCCTATTATCTAATTAATATATTACAAATATAAAAAGTATATATTATTTAGCACATAACTATCTCCCGACTATGGCAAACGGAAATTCACGAAAGTAGCGAAACGTTCAGAGTCAAAACGAAAATTGAAATAATTTTCACTTGAACACTCATATAAAACCAAACATTACCCAATTAGTCTCTGACTACACTAGCAGAACAAAGTGAACAATTCATCACAAACCTATTCAAAGCAAAACTATTTCAAAGGAAAAACGTGCTCTGGATAAAGGTTTAAACCTCGTTCCAACCCCTGCCAGACCAACCCGTTTTTATCTTTTGAGTGATTTTAACACTTTTCATAGAAAATTGAGAATTGCATACCTATAAATGCGTAACAAAACTTCCAAAACCCACCCTTTCAAACCACCATCCACTTGTCATCCAAAAACCACACAGTGCAACACTCGAAAACAAATTGGAAGCCACAACATTTCAACTTGCTCATATTCGTCTGAGAACTCATAAAAAGAACATGACAAGAATCTCATAAACACTATGAATCAGTTAATTAGTATGATCCAGTTGGTTATAATTACTAAATTGATGTTACGTTAAACTTACAAATAAGAAAAATCTCAGAAAATTAATTTTTCAAAAAATTGATTTAAATCAGTGATTTTTTTGAAAATAAATCATGTGATTTAAATCGCAATTTAAATCAACGTGATTTAAATCAAGCAACGCTGCTGAGGACGCTGGCCCGTGGGCATGGTACCATCCTCAGCCTCCGCCAACACGGGGAAAGAAGCGGCCAAGAGTAAGTCAGCACTTTCAAAATATTTCATTTCCACCGGTCCTTTTCAGGACCACCACAACTTCTCAAAGAGATATTTCATGCCATCTGTCTACCCTATTATCTAATTAATATATTACAAATATAAAAAGTATATATTATTTAGCACATAACTATCTCCCGACTATGGCAAACGGGAAATTCACGAAAGTAGCGAAACGTTCAGAGTCAAAACGAAAATTGAAATAATTTTCACTTGAACACTCATATAAAACCAAACATTACCCAATTAGTCTCTGACTACACTAGCAGAACAAAGTGAACAATTCATCACAAACCTATTCAAAGCAAAACTATTTCAAAGGAAAAACGTGCTCTGGATAAAGGTTTAAACCTCGTTCCAACCCCTGCTAGACCAACCCGTTTTTATCTTTTGAGTGATTTTAACACTTTTCATAGAAAATTGAGAATTGCATACCTATAAATGCGTAACAAAACTTCCAAAACCCACCCTTTCAAACCACCATCCACTTGGCATCCAAAAACCACACAGTGCAACGCTCGAAAACAAATTGGAAGCCACAACATTTCAACTTGCTCATATTCGTCTGAGAACTCATAAAAAAGAACATGACAAGAATCTCATAAACACTATGAATCAGTTAATTAGTATGATCCAGTTGGTTATAATTACTAAATTGATGCTACGTTAAACTTACAAATAAGAAAAATCTCAGAAAATTAATTTTTCAAAAAATTGATTTAAATCAGTGATTTTTTTGAAAAAAAATCATGTGATTTAAATCGCAATTTAAATCAACGTGATTTAAATCAAGCAACGCTGCTGAGGACGCTGGCCCGTGGGCATGGTACCATCCTCAGCCTCCGCCAACACGGGGAAAGAGTAAGTCAGCACTTTCAAAATATTTCAATTTCCACCGGTCCTTTTCAGGACCATCACAACTTCTCAAAAGAGATATTTCATGCCATCTGTCTACCCTATTATCTAATTAATATATTACAAATATAAAAAGTATATATTATTTAGCACATAACTATCTCCCGACTATGGCAAACGGGAAATTCACGAAAGTAGCGAAACGTTCAGAGTCAAAACGAAAATTGAAATAATTTTCACTTGAACACTCATATAAAACCAAACATTACCCAATTAGTCTCTGACTACACTAGCAGAACAAAGTGAACAATTCATCACAAACCTATTCAAAGCAAAACTATTTCAAAGGAAAAACGTGCTCTGGATAAAGGTTTAAACCTCGTTCCAACCCCTGCCAGACCAACCCGTTTTTATCTTTTGAGTGATTTTAACACTTTTCATAGAAAATTGAGAATTGCATACCTATAAATGCGTAACAAAACTTCCAAAACCCACCCTTTCAAACCACCATCCACTTGTCATCCAAAAACCACACAGTGCAACACTCGAAAACAAATTGAAGCCACAACATTTCAACTTGCTCATATTCGTCTGAGAACTCATAAAAAAGAACATGACAAGAATCTCATAAACACTATGAATCAGTTAATTAGTATGATCCAGTTGGTTATAATTACTAAATTGATGTTACGTTAAACTTACAAATAAGAAAAATCTCAGAAAATTAATTTTTCAAAAAATTGAAATTGATTTAAATCGCAATTTAAATCAACGTGATTTAAATCAAGCAACGCTGCTGAGGACGCTGGCCCGTGGGCATGGTACCATCCTCAGCCTCTGCCAACACGGGAAAGAAGCGGCCAAGAGTAAGTCAGCACTTTCAAAATATTTCAATTTCCACCGGTCCTTTTCAGGACCACCACAACTTCTCAAAAGAGATATTTCATGCCATCTGTCTACCCTATTATCTAATTAATATATTACAAATATAAAAAGTATATATTATTTAGCACATAACTATCTCCCGACTATGGCAAACGGGAAATTCACGAAAGTAGCGAAACGTTCAGAGTCAAAACGAAAATTGAAATAATTTTCACTTGAACACTCATATAAAACCAAACATTACCCAATTAGTCTCTGACTACACTAGCAGAACAAAGTGAACAATTCATCACAAACCTATTCAAAGCAAAACTATTTCAAAGGAAAAACGTGCTCTGGATAAAGGTTTAAACCTCGTTCCAACCCTGCTAGACCAACCCGTTTTTATCTTTTGAGTGATTTTAACACTTTTCATAGAAAATTGAGAATTGCATACCTATAAATGCGTAACAAAACTTCCAAACCCACCCTTTCAAACCACCATCCACTTGTCATCCAAAAAACCACACAGTGCAACACTCGAAAACAAATTGGAAGCCACAACATTTCAACTTGCTCATATTCGTCTGAGAACTCATAAAAAAGAACATGACAAGAATCTCATAAACACTATGAATCAGTTAATTAGTATGATCCAGTTGGTTATAATTACTAAATTGATGTTACGTTAAACTTACAAATAAGAAAAATCTCAGAAAATTAATTTTTCAAAAAATTGATTTAAATCAGTGATTTTTTTGAAAATAAATCATGTGATTTAAATCGCAATTTAAATCAACGTGATTTAAATCAAGCAACGCTGCTGAGGACGCTGGCCCGTGGGCATGGTACCATCCTCAGCCTCCGCCAACACGGGGAAAGAAGCGGCCAAGAGTAAGTCAGCACTTTCAAAATATTTCGATTTCCACCGGTCCTTTTCAGGACCATCACAACTTCTCAAAAGAGATATTTCATGCCATCTGTCTACCCTATTATCTAATTAATATATTACAAATATAAAAAGTATATATTATTTAGCACATAACTATCTCCCGACTATGGCAAACGGGAAATTCACGAAAGTAGCGAAACGTTCAGAGTCAAAACGAAAATTGAAATAATTTTCACTTGAACACTCATATAAAACCAAACATTACCCAATTAGTCTCTGACTACACTAGCAGAACAAAGTGAACAATTCATCACAAACCTATTCAAAGCAAAACTATTTCAAAGGAAAAACGTGCTCTGGATAAAGGTTTAAACCTCGTTCCAACCCCTGCTAGACCAACCCGTTTTTATCTTTTGAGTGATTTTAACACTTTTCATAGAAAATTGAGAATTGCATACCTATAAATGCGTAACAAAACTTCCAAAACCCACCCTTTCAAACCACCATCCACTTGTCATCCAAAAAAACACAGTGCAACACTCGAAAACAAATTGGAAGCCACAACATTTCAACTTGCTCATATTCGTCTGAGAACTCATAAAAAAGAACATGACAAGAATCTCATAAACACTATGAATCAGTTAATTAGTATGATCCAGTTGGTTATAATTACTAAATTGATGTTACGTTAAACTTACAAATAAGAAAATCTCAGAAAATTAATTTTTTCAAAAAATTGATTTAAATCAGTGATTTAAAAAAAAAAAAAGCATGTGATTTAAATCGCAATTTAAATCAACGTGATTTAAATCAAGCAACGCTGCTGAGGACGCTGGCCCGTGGGCATGGTCCCATCCTCAGCCTCCGCCAACACGGGGGAAAGAAGCGCGCCAAGAGTAAGTCAGCACTTTCAAAATATTTCAATTTCCACCGGTCCTTTTCAGGACCACCACAACTTCTCAAAAGAGATATTTCATGCCATCTGTCTACCCTATTATCTAATTAATATATTACAAATATAAAAAGTATATATTATTTAGCACATAACTATCTCCCGACTATGGCAAACGGGAAATTCACGAAAGTAGCGAAACGTTCAGAGTCAAAACGAAAATTGAAATAATTTTCACTTGAACACTCATATAAAACCAAACATTACCCAATTAGTCTCTGACTACACTAGCAGAACAAAGTGAACAATTCATCACAAACCTATTCAAAGCAAAACTATTTCAAAGGAAAAACGTGCTCTGGATAAAGGTTTAAACCTCGTTCCAACCCCTGCCAGACCAACCCGTTTTTATCTTTTGAGTGATTTTAACACTTTTCATAGAAAATTGAGAATTGCATACCTATAAATGCGTAACAAAACTTCCAAAACCCACGCTTTCAAACCACCATCCACTTGTCATCCAAAAACCACACAGTGCAACGCTCGAAAACAAATTGGAAGCCACAACATTTCAACTTGCTCATATTCGTCTGAGAACTCATAAAAAAGAACATGACAAGAATCTCATAAACACTATGAATCAGTTAATTAGTATGATCCAGTTGGTTATAATTACTAAATTGATGCTACGTTAAACTTACAAATAAGAAAAATCTCAGAAAATTAATTTTCCAAAAAATTGATTTAAATCAGTGATTTTTTTGAAAATAAATCATGTGATTTAAATCGCAATTTAAATCAACGTGATTTAAATCAAGCAACGCTGCTGAGGACGCTGGCCCGTGGGCATGGTACCATCCTCAGCCTCAGCCAACACGGGGAAAGAAGCGAGCAAGAGTAAGTCAGCACTTTCAAAATATTTCAATTTCCACCGGTCCTTTTCAGGACCACCACAACTTCTCAAAAGAGATATTTCATGCCATCTGTCTACCCTATTATCTAATTAATATATTACAAATATAAAAAGTATATATTATTTAGCACATAACTATCTCCCGACTATGGCAAACGGGAAATTCACGAAAGTAGCGAAACGTTCAGAGTCAAAACGAAAATTGAAATAATTTTCACTTGAACACTCATATAAAACCAAACATTACCCAATTAGTCTCTGACTACACTAGCAGAACAAAGTGAACAATTCATCACAAACCTATTCAAAGCAAAACTATTTCAAAGGAAAAACGTGCTCTGGATAAAGGTTTAAACCTCGTTCCAACCCCTGCCAGACCAACCCGTTTTTATCTTTTGAGTGATTTTAACACTTTTCATAGAAAATTGAGAATTGCATACCTATAAATGCGTAACAAAACTTCCAAAACCCTCCCTTTCAAACCACCATCCACTTGTCATCCAAAAACCACACAGTGCAACACTCGAAAACAAATTGGAAGCCACAACATTTCAACTTGCTCATATTCGTCTGAGAACTCATAAAAAAGAACATGACAAGAATCTCATAAACACTATGAATCAGTTAATTAGTATGATCCAGTTGGTTATAATTACTAAATTGATGTTACGTTAAACTTACAAATAAGAAAAATCTCAGAAAATTAATTTTTCAAAAAATTGATTTAAATCAGTGATTTTTTTGAAAATAAATCATGTGATTTAAATCGCAATTTAAATCAACGTGATTTAAATCAAGCAACGCTGCTGAGGACGCTGGCCCGTGGGCATGGTACCATCCTCAGCCTCCGCCAACACGGGGAAAGAAGCGGCCAAGAGTAAGTCAGCACTTTCAAAATATTTCAATTTCCACCGGTCCTTTTCAGGACCACCACAACTTCTCAAAAGAGATATTTCATGCCATCTGTCTACCCTATTATTCTAATTAATATATTACAAATATAAAAGTATATATTATTTAGCACATAACTATCTCCCGACTATGGCAAACGGAAATTCACGAAAGTAGCGAAACGTTCAGAGTCAAAACGAAAATTGAAATAATTTTCACTTGAACACTCATATAAAACCAAACATTACCCAATTAGTCTCTGACTACACTAGCAGAACAAAGTGAACAATTCATCACAAACCTATTCAAAGCAAAACAATTTCAAAGGAAAACGTGCTCTGGATAAAGGTTTAAACCTCGTTCCAACCCCTGCTAGACCAACGTTTTTATCTTTTGAGTGATTTTAACACTTTTCATAGAAAATTGAGAATTGCATACCTATAAATGCGTAACAAAACTTCCAAAACCCACCCTTTCAAACCACCATCCACTTGTCATCCAAAACCACACAGTGCAACGCTCGAAAACAAATTGGAAGCCACAACATTTCAACTTGCTCATATTCGTCTGAGAACTCATAAAAGAACATGACAAGAATCTCATAAACACGATGAATCAGTTAATTAGTATGATCCAGTTGGTTATAATTACTCAATTGATGCTACGTTAAACTTACAAATAAGAAAAATCTCAGAAAATTAATTTTCCAAAAAATTGATTTAAATCAGTGATTTTTTTGAAAATAAATCATGTGATTTAAATCGCAATTTAAATCAACGTGATTTAAATCAAGCAACGCTGCTGAGGACGCTGGCCCGTGGGCATGGTACCATCCTCAGCCTCCGCCAACACGGGAAAGAAGCGACCAAGAGTAAGTCAGCACTTTCAAAATATTTCAATTTCCACCGGTCCTTTCAGGACCACCACAACTTCTCAAAGAGATATTTCATGCCATCTGTCTACCCTATTATCTAATTAATATATTACAAATATAAAAAGTATATATTATTTAGCACATAACTATCTCCCGACTATGGCAAACGGGAAATTCACGAAAGTAGCGAAACGTTCAGAGTCAAAACGAAAATTGAAATAATTTTCACTTGAACACTCATATAAAACCAAACATTACCCAATTAGTCTCTGACTACACTAGCAGAACAAAGTGAACAATTCATCACAAACCTATTCAAAGCAAAACTATTTCAAAGGAAAAACGTGCTCTGGATAAAGGTTTAAACCTCGTTCCAACCCCTGCTAGACCAACCCGTTTTTATCTTTTTTGAGATTTTAACACTTTTCATAGAAAATTGAGAATTGCATACCTATAAATGCGTAACAAAACTTCCAAAACCCACCTTTCAAACCACCATCCACTTGTCATCCAAAAACCACACAGTGCAACGCTCGAAAACAAATTGGAAGCCACAACATTTCAACTTGCTCATATTCGTCTGAGAACTCATAAAAAAGAACATGACAAGAATCTCATAAACACTATGAATCAGTTAATTAGTATGATCCAGTTGGTTATAATTACTCAATTGATGCTACGTTAAACTTACAAATAAGAAAAATCTCAGAAAATTAATTTTCCAAAAAATTGATTTAAATCAGTGATTTTTTTGAAAATAAATCATGTGATTTAAATCGCAATTTAAATCAATGTGATTTAAATCAAGCAACGCTGCTGAGGACGCTGGCCCGTGTGCATGGTACCATCCTCAGCCTCCGCCAACACGGGGAAAGAAGCGACCAAGAGTAAGTCAGCACTTTCAAAATATTTCAATTTCCACCGGTCCTTTTCAGGACCACCACAACTTCTCAAAAGAGATATTTCATGCCATCTGTCTACCCTATTATCTAATTAATATATTACAAATATAAAAAGTATATATTATTTAGCACATAACTATCTCCCGACTATGGCAAACGGGAAATTCACGAAAGTAGCGAAACGTTCAGAGTCAAAACGAAAATTGAAATAATTTTCACTTGAACACTCATATAAAACCAAACATTACCCAATTAGTCTCTGACTACACTAGCAGAACAAAGTGAACAATTCATCACAAACCTATTAAAAGAAAAACTATTTCAATTGAAATACGTGCTCTGTATAAAGGTTTAAACCTCGTTCCAACCCATGCAAGACCAACCTGTTTTTTTTTTTTTAGTTATTTTAACACTTTTCATAGAAAATTGAGAATTGCATACCTATAAATGCGTAACAAAACTTCCAAAACCCCCTTTCAAACCACCATCCACTTGTCATCCAAAACCACACAGTGCAACACTCGAAAACAAATTGGAAGCCACAACATTTCAACTTGCTCATATTCGTCTGAGAACTCATAAAAAGAACATGACAAGAAATCTCATAAACACTATGAATCAGTTAATTAGTATGATCCAGTTGGTTATAATTACTAAATTGATGTTACGTTAAACTTACAAATAAGAAAAATCTCAGAAAATTAATTTTTCAAAAATTGATTTAAATCAGTGATTTTTTTGAAAATAAATCATGTGATTTAAATCGCAATTTAAATCAACGTGATTTAAATCAAGCAACGCTGCTGAGGACGCTGGCCCGTGGGCATGGTACCATCCTCAGCCTCCGCTAACACGGGGAAAAAAGCGGCCAAGAGTAAGTCAGCACTTTCAAAATATTTCAATTTCCACCGGTCCTTTTCAGGACCACCACAACTTCTCAAAAGAGATATTTCATGCCATCTGTCTACCCTATTATCTAATTAATATATTACAAATATAAAAAGTATATATTATTTAGCACATAACTATCTCCCGACTATGGCAAACGGGAAATTCACGAAAGTAGCGAAACGTTCAGAGTCAAAACGAAAATTGAAATAATTTTCACTTGAACACTCATATAAAACCAAACATTACCCAATTAGTCTCTGACTACACTAGCAGAACAAAGTGAACAATTCATCACAAACCTATTCAAAGCAAAACTATTTCAAAGGAAAAACGTGCTCTGGATAAAGGTTTAAACCTCGTTCCAACCCCTGCCAGACCAACCCGTTTTTATCTTTTGAGTGATTTTAACACTTTTCATAGAAAATTGAGAATTGCATACCTATAAATGCGTAACAAAACTTCCAAAACCCACCCTTTCAAACCACCATCCACTTGTCATCCAAAAACCACACAGTGCAACACTCGAAAACAAATTGGAAGCCACAACATTTCAACTTGCTCATATTCGTCTGAGAACTCATAAAAAAGAACATGACAAGAATCTCATAAACACTATGAATCAGTTAATTAGTATGATCCAGTTGGTTATAATTACTAAATTGATGTTACGTTAAACTTACAAATAAGAAAAATCTCAGAAAATTAATTTTTCAAAAATTGATTTAAATCAGTGATTTTTTTGAAAATAAATCATGTGATTTAAATCGCAATTTAAATCAACGTGATTTAAATCAAGCAACGCTGCTGAGGACGCTGGCCCGTGGGCATGGTACCATCCTCAGCCTCCGCCAACACGGGGAAAGAAGCGGCCAAGAGTAAGTCAGCACTTTCAAAATATTTCAATTTCCACCGGTCCTTTTCAGGACCACCACAACTTCTCAAAAGAGATATTTCATGCCATCTGTCTACCCTATTATCTAATTAATATATTACAAATATAAAAGTATATATTATTTAGCACATAACTATCTCCCGACTATGGCAAACGGGAAATTCACGAAAGTAGCGAAACGTTCAGAGTCAAAACGAAAATTGAAATAATTTTCACTTGAACACTCATATAAAACCAAACATTACCCAATTAGTCTCTGACTACACTAGCAGAACAAAGTGAACAATTCATCACAAACCTATTCAAAGCAAAACTATTTCAAAGGAAAAACGTGCTCTGGATAAAGGTTTAAACCTCGTTCCAACCCCTGCTAGACCAACCCGTTTTTATCTTTTGAGTGATTTTAACACTTTTCATAGAAAATTGAGAATTGCATACCTATAAATGCGTAACAAAACTTCCAAAACCCACCCTTTCAAACCACCATCCACTTGTCATCCAAAAACCACACAGTGCAACGCTCGAAAACAAATTGGAAGCCACAACATTTCAACTTGCTCATATTCGTCTGAGAACTCATAAAAAAGAACATGACAAGAATCTCATAAACACTATGAATCAGTTAATTAGTATGATCCAGTTGGTTATAATTACTCAATTGATGCTACGTTAAACTTACAAATAAGAAAAATCTCAGAAAATTAATTTTCCAACAAATTGATTTAAATCAGTGATTTTTTGGAAAATAAATCATGTGATTTAAATCGCAATTTAAATCAATGTGATTTAAATCAAGCAACGCTGCTGAGGACGCTGGCCCGTGTGCATGGTACCATCCTCAGCCTCCGCCAACACGGGGAAAGAAGCGACCAAGAGTAAGTCAGCACTTTCAAAATATTTCAATTTCCACCGGTCCTTTTCAGGACCACCACAACTTCTCAAAAGAGATATTTCATGCCATCTGTCTACCCTATTATCTAATTAATATATTACAAATATAAAAAGTATATATTATTTAGCACATAACTATCTCCCGACTATGGCAAACGGAAACTTCACGAAAGTAGCGAAACGTTCAGAGTCAAAACGAAAATTGAAATAATTTTCACTTGAACACTCATATAAAACCAAACATTACCCAATTAGTCTCTGACTACACTAGCAGAACAAAGTGAACAATTCATCACAAACCTATTCAAAGCAAAACTATTTCAAAGGAAAAACGTGCTCTGGATAAAGGTTTAAACCTCGTTCCAACCCCTGCTAGACCAACCCGTTTTTATCTTTTGAGTGATTTTAACACTTTTCATAGAAAATTGAGAATTGCATACCTATAAATGCGTAACAAAACTTCCAAAACCCACCCTTTCAAACCACCATCCACTTGGCATCCAAAAACCACACAGTGCAACGCTCGAAAACAAATTGGAAGCCACAACATTTCAACTTGCTCATATTCGTCTGAGAACTCATAAAAAAGAACATGACAAGAATCTCATAAACACTATGAATCAGTTAATTAGTATGATCCAGTTGGTTATAATTACTAAATTGATGCTACGTTAAACTTACAAATAAGAAAAATCTCAGAAAATTAATTTTCCAAAAAATTGATTTAAATCAGTGATTTTTTTGAAAATAAATCATGTGATTTAAATCGCAATTTAAATCAACGTGATTTAAATCAAGCAACGCTGCTGAGGACGCTGGCCCGTGGGCATGGTACCATCCTCAGCCTCCGCCAACACGGGGAAAGAAGCGGCCAAGAGTAAGTCAGCACTTTCAAAATATTTCAATTTCCACCGGTCCTTTTCAGGACCATCACAACTTCTCAAAAGAGATATTTCATACCATCTGTCTACCCTATTATCTAATTAATATATTACAAATATAAAAAGTATATATTATTTAGCACATAACTATCTCCCGACTATGGCAAACGGGAAATTCACGAAAGTAGCGAAACGTTCAGAGTCAAAACGAAAATTGAAATAATTTTCACTTGAACACTCATATAAAACCAAACATTACCCAATTAGTCTCTGACTACACTAGCAGAACAAAGTGAACAATTCATCACAAACCTATTCAAAGCAAAACTATTTCAAAGGAAAAACGTGCTCTGGATAAAGGTTTAAACCTCGTTCCAACCCCTGCCAGACCAACCCGTTTTTATCTTTTGAGTGATTTTAACACTTTTCATAGAAAATTGAGAATTGCATACCTATAAATGCGTAACAAAACTTCCAAAACCCACCCTTTCAAACCACCATCCACTTGTCATCCAAAAACCACACAGTGCAACACTGGAAAACAAATTGGAAGCCAGAACATTTCAACTTGCTCATATTCGTCTGAGAACTCATAAAAAAGAACATGACAAGAATCTCATAAACACTATGAATCAGTTAATTAGTATGATCCAGTTGGTTATAATTACTAAATTGATGCTACGTTAAACTTACAAATAAGAAAAATCTCAGAAAATTAATTTTCCAAAAAATTGATTTAAATCAGTGATTTTTTTGAAAATAAATCATGTGATTTAAATCGCAATTTAAATCAACGTGATTTAAATCAAGCAACGCTGCTGAGGACGCTGGCCCGTGGGCATGGTACCATCCTCAGCCTCCGCCAACACGGGGAAAGAAGCGGCCAAGAGTAAGTCAGCACTTTCAAAATATTTCAATTTCCACCGGTCCTTTTCAGGACCACCACAACTTCTCAAAAGAGATATTTCATGCCATCTGTCTACCCTATTATCTAATTAATATATTACAAATATAAAAAGTATATATTATTTAGCACATAACTATCTCCCGACTATGGCAAACGGAAACTTCACGAAAGTAGCGAAACGTTCAGAGTCAAAACGAAAATTGAAATAATTTTCACTTGAACACTCATATAAAACCAAACATTACCCAATTAGTCTCTGACTACACTAGCAGAACAAAGTGAACAATTCATCACAAACCTATTCAAAGCAAAACTATTTCAAAGGAAAAACGTGCTCTGGATAAAGGTTTAAACCTCGTTCCAACCCCTGCTAGACCAACCCGTTTTTATCTTTTGAGTGATTTTAACACTTTTCATAGAAAATTGAGAATTGCATACCTATAAATGCGTAACAAAACTTCCAAAACCCACCCTTTCAAACCACCATCCACTTGTCATCCAAAACCACACAGTGCAACACTCGAAAACAAATTGGAAGCCACAACATTTCAACTTGCTCATATTCGTCTGAGAACTCATAAAAAAGAACATGACAAGAATCTCATAAACACTATGAATCAGTTAATTAGTATGATCCAGTTGGTTATAATTACTCAATTGATGCTACGTTAAACTTACAAATAAGAAAAATCTCAGAAAATTAATTTTCCAAAAAATTGATTTAAATCAGTGATTTTTTTGAAAATAAATCATGTGATTTAAATCGCAATTTAAATCAATGTGATTTAAATCAAGCAACGCTGCTGAGGACGCTGGCCCGTGTGCATGGTACCATCCTCAGCCTCCGCCAACACGGGGAAAGAAGCGACCAAGAGTAAGTCAGCACTTTCAAAATATTTCAATTTCCACCGGTCCTTTTCAGGACCACCACAACTTCTCAAAAGAGATATTTCATGCCATCTGTCTACCCTATTATCTAATTAATATATTACAAATATAAAAAGTATATATTATTTAGCACATAACTATCTCCCGACTATGGCAAACGGGAAATTCACGAAAGTAGCGAAACGTTCAGAGTCAAAACGAAAATTGAAATAATTTTCACTTGAACACTCATATAAAACCAAACATTACCCAATTAGTCTACTGACTACAATAGCAGAACAAAGTGAACAATTCATCACAAACCTATTCAAAGCAAAACTATTTCAAAGGAAAAACGTGCTCTGGATAAAGGTTTAAACCTCGTTCCACCCCTGCTAGACCAACCCTGTTTTATCTTTTGAGTGATTTTAACACTTTTCATAGAAAATTGAGAATTGCATACCTATAAATGCGTAACAAAACTTCCAAACCCACCTTTCAAACCACCATCCACTTGGCATCCAAAACCACACAGTGCAACGCTCGAAAACAAATTGGAAGCCACAACATTTCAACTTGCTCATATTCGTCTGAGAACTCATAAAAAGAACATGACAAGAATCTCATAAACACTATGAATCGTTGAAGCCCTTTTAAATTAAAATTTAGGTTCAAAAAACCTTCAAAAAAAAATTCAGAAATTAAAAAAATTTGGGGAAACTGATTTTTAAAAAAAATGTAAAAACCCCAAAAAACAATATTTTAAAAATTAACCCCCCACAACCCCCCCCCCCAAAAAAGCATTTTAAAAGCAAATTTATCCTTTTTGGGAAAAACTCTCCGGGGTATTTTTTGAAACAATAAAAATTTCTTAAAAAATTAAAATTTCACAAAACTATCCCCGACTATCAAACTGGGGAAAACAAAGAAAGTGCGGCGTTTAAGGCAAAACCCAAAGAAATAATTTTACCAAACACCCGTAAAAAAAAAAAATTTCCCAATTTGGGTTTTCCCAGCAAAAAATGGTGTTCTTAAAAACCACAAAAGAAAACAATTTAAAAAAAACTGGGTCTGGGTAAAAAAAAACCTCCAACCCTCTGAAACCCAAACCCTTTTGGGGGTTTAAAACCCAAAAAATTGGGGGAAACCCAAAATTTCTTTAAAAAACCCCCAAAACCCCCCTTTTTAAAAATCCAAAATTTTTAAAAACCCCTCCCAAAAAAATTAAGCCGAAAATTTCCTTTTTTTTCGGGAAAATTTTAAAAAAAACCAAGGGGCTCCCTTTCCTTAAATTTGGAGGGAAAAAAATTTTAAAATTTAAAGAAAATTCAAAAAAAAACAAACTGAAAATTTAATTTAAAAAATTATTTTAACCCTGTTTTTTTAAAAATAAACAAGGAAAACCCTTTTAAAAAACCAATTTAAAAAAGCAACCCCGAGGGGTTTCCCCGTGGGCATGGAAAGCCCCCCAACTTACAAAGGAACGGAAAGTCCGCCCCTTTTTACAATTTCCATTTTTGGAACCCCCATCGGTATTTATTTCCCTCCTTCAAACCCCTTTTTAAATTAAATGTCTTAAAAATTTTATTTGCCAAAATTGGACAAACAAAATTGGGAAATAGCGGGAAAAGGTTCAAGGGAAAACAAAATTTTAAAATTTTTTGAAACCCAAAAACAAAAATTAAAAAAATTGGGGGTCCTGAATGGGAAAGTAACCCCAAATTTTTATCACAAACCAAACAAAAGAAAAAAATTTTAAAAAAATCCTTTTATAAAAAATTTTCCCAAAAAGGTTTTTTTTTTTTTGATTTTAAGTTTTCTAAAAATTAAGAAATTCGCTTTTTTGGAAAAAACCAAAAACCCCTTTAAAAATTATTTTTCCGGGGGCCAAAATTTTTTCCTCAAAAAAAAATTTAAAACAAATTTTAAAAACTTTAAACCCTAAAAAAAGAAAATTTTTCGAAATTTAAAAAAACCCTTTAAAGGGTTTTTTTTTGGTTTTAAATTCTCAAAAGCCGTTTTACAAAAAAAAATTTAGAAAATTTTTTTTTCCCAAAAAGGTTTTAAACCCCTTTTTTGGAAAATGAAAACTTCGTTTGGCCCCTTTTAACCAAGGATTTAAAAAAGCCCCTTGGGGTGTTTGGGGTGTACCCCCTTCCCCCAACGGGGGGCACCAACCAAAAATTTTTTAATTTTTTTTCGGGAAAAATTTAAAAAGGTTTTTAAATTTTTACCCCCTTTTTTGTTAAAATGTAAAATATAATTTTTGAAAAATTTCCCCCAAAAGGGAAAAGGTTGAAAAACGGGAAAGTTTGGCAAAGAAAATTAAAATTTTCCTTAAATTTTTAAGGAAAATTACCCCCCTTTTCGTAAACGAAAAAGTTAAACCAAATTTTCCAAAATATTTAAAAAAACCCCACGGAAAAGGTGCCGGATAAAGTTTAAAATGTTTTTTAAAACCCCCCCAGAAAGGGTTTTTTTCCTTTTGGGGTGATTTTAATTTTTCATAAAATTAGAAATTTTTTTATTTTTTGGTAAAAAATTAAAATTAAACCCCAAATTTTACCCAAAAACCCCAAAATTGAAAAAGTTGGAAGAAAATTTTCTTTTTCTTGGGGGAATCTAAAAATTTCATACAAAAATTTTTATAAACCCCTTTGGCGTTTAATTTGATTTTCCCTTGGGTTTAATTCCCCAAAGAAAAGTTCTTAAAAAAAAAAGGAAAAACCAGGGAAAATTTTTAAAATTTTTTTGATTTAAATCCCCGTGGATTTTTTAATAAATGGTTTTAAAATTTGGAAACCCTATTTGAAAAGGGAGGGCAATGGGTTGGGGGTGGACCAAAAACCCTTTCCCTTTCCCCAACACGGAAAAATAAATCCCAAAAACTTTTTAAAAATTTAAATTTACCGGTTTTTTTTAAAAACTAAACTTTTCCAAAAATTTTTTTATATCGGTTTATCAAATTAAAAACAAATATGTTTTTATTTAAAAAAAAATTTTAAATTTTTCCGATTCAAAAATTCCAAAAAAAAATTTAGAGTAAAAAAAAATTTAATTTTCCTTCATCATTAAAAAAACCTTTTTGAAATGAAACAAAAGTTTATTTACCCTTTGCAAAACTTTTCCCCCAAAAAAAAACGTTTTCGGTTTAATTTAAAACGGGGGGAAAAACCCCCGTAAATTCAAAGTTTTTTTTTTTAAAAAACCCTTTTTTTCCAAAAAAATTAATTTTCTACCTTTTTAAAGGGGAAAAAAAAACCCAAAAACCCCTTCCCACCAACCCCTTTACCAAAAACCCCAGGAAAATCAAAAAAATTGGAACCAGGAAACAAAATCTATTGGTCGAGAATTCCCCTTAAAAAAAAAATCCCAACCTAAAAAAATATTTTATTAAAGTTTTGGAAATAAAGGGGGACGGGAAAAAAATGGGAAAAACCAAAAAAAAATTTTAAAAAAGGTTTAAAAGGTAATTTTTAAAAAAATAGTGTTTAAATATAATTTTTAAAAAACGTTTTTAAAAAAAGAAACCCCTTTTAGGGCCCTTTTCAGTTAGGGGAACCCCCTCAAACCCCCACCAACACGGGAAAAAACCCAATAATTCACAATTTCAAAATGCTGTTCCCCGGTTTGTTTCAAGGCCACCAACTTCC
>CM055828.1:17954134-17977187 GCA_029582265.1 Zoroaster sp. YZ-2022 | reverse complement strand
TTTGTTATGCAAATCCTTTTTGCATCGCAGTTTTGCTATGCAAAATTTTCGAACGAAATCAATTTCTGAAATGTTTTCATAAAATGCATTTTTCTGCTTTTCTACTTTTCTGGAAGCAGAAAATCGGAATGAACGTTTTGTTAAAACCCATTTTCGGCTATCGGAAATTCTGATTTTACTGGTTCTCCACCACTGGAGGTTTAAAGTGGACATCTGCTTTCCTGGTTCCCTAAACTCTGATCGAACTGACGGTTTGATAAAATCCAACTTTCCGATTTCCTACTAGCCGAAAAACATAGTCAAAAGCGGCCTGAAAGTACCGTTCTAATTACTTATAGGGCATAGCCTCCCTAAGTTGAAAGAAAAGTCATTTGCTCTCCCAGCCTTGGTGTGCTTTATTTAGTGCACCACACTAAATAAATTCACATGGTAACACATGCTAAATACAAAATAAATTTAAAAATACTTAGACATCTCAAAATGTTTAAACATAAAAGGCTAACAATTGATTGATTTCTAACCTTTTATTTTGTTTTCAATTTAATGTGAATAATCCAAATGCCTGTTGAGTTATTCTTATCCCAATGGAAACCACCCTCTACACGAGTGAAAACGCCCACAATGGCAAGAATCCATTTTTGAAAAAGGGTATTATACGTTTGGATACTTAAAGTTGGAAGTCAAGGACCCCAGTTCATGATGTTGGACCATTTTACACAATCCGTCCCTAATTTGCTATAGTGACTAATCCTGAATTAAGTTGTCATAGACAGGGCCAGATTAGCCATTGGGCCGGTGGGGCCGGGGCCCAGGGGCCCTTGGCTCTCAGGGGCCCTTCGGGGAAACTGGACCGCGCGGCGCGGTACTGGGTTTGAGGCCCTGACAAGGGCTCCTGGGGCTCCGGCCTTCAGGCCCCCCCCGAGGCTGGAGGTCCCTGCTGAGGGACCCCCGCAAAGTGGACACGCCTTGAGGACCATTACACCGTACAAAGCCCAGCTTTGTACGGTGGCTAGCAGGGGCCTGTCTCCTCACAGGCCCCTTGGGGAACTGGGACACGAGGCCTTCAAAATTAAATGTATAGGGTTAATCAAACATAAATGTGTGTGGGCCCCTGCCCTCCCCTCTGTGCCAGTAGTGGTTCTCGCTGGGTCTGAGCCTCAAACGCAGGAACTCCTGGGGCTGAGGGCCCTCCAGGCTGGGGGGTTCAAAGTGGGCTCCTTGAGGACCACTGCTCCACCGTACTGTGAAGCAGTGGTCCTCAAAGGGCCCACTTTGAGAGGTCCCATTGAGGAGGGGCCTCAGGGGGGCCTTGAAAAATGATCGGCCCAGGGGCCCTAGTGGGGGTTAATCCGTCCCTGGTCATAGAGTAGTATAGATCGTGAGGCTCCTGGCGCACTCTCACTTTTGCGGGGCTTAGGTGAAAAAAAAGATGATAAATAAATTTAGATTTTATTATAAAAATTTTTTAAATTTATTTAAAAAAAGATTTTTTTTAAAAGAGAACGATTTAGCGTTGTAATGTTATTTTTATGAATTTGAAACTAGAAGTGAGTGTGTGTAAGAGTAGAAATAAGATTTATAAAGAGAGAGAGAGAGAGAGAGAGATTGAGAGAACTGTGAGAACAGTATGCGCGTGTATTGTTTTGTAATAAAATGTAAGATTAGTAAGAAAAGTAAGATTAGTAATTAAAAAAAGATAAAAATAAATCTTACAAGCACTTAGCCCCGCAAAAGCTTCGATTTTGCCAGGAGCCTCACGATCTATACTACTTGTAAAAATCAGACTTAAAAAAAGTGAAAAACGTAAAGAATATTATGTAAAAGTATAGTAAAGATGGAAAACAAAAAATATTTATCGCAAATGTCAAAGAGAGAAATGAAAGAGTACTCAAGAAAAAAAGAAGACATTGGTAAAATAATTTTTACTAAAAACAACAAGGGTAGAATAGATAAACGAGCATATTATTTACGACAAAAAATTATTTACGACAACATAAACCAAAGGCATTAACAAAATTAACGAGAAGTGAACTTGTTGCTATTATAGAATCGGAAGGTATTCCCGTAGTAGGAGATGGACGATTACGAAAAGATTTACATAAAATTGTAGGTGATTGGCGTAGAGGTGTTTTAGAATTTGACGAACCACCGATTGATGGTGGTAGGTATTTACGAACGCGAACGCTGACTGTACCACAAAACCATAAAAGAGAAAGCAATATAGATGATTTTTATAAGGCTGTAAAATCAGAGATGATTAGCAAGTTGACTTTAGATTTAGAAGAATTAGGAGCGTACAAGTTTCAAGTATATTTGTGGATTACATTTTTTTTTAAACAAGCGTAGATGGTGAAAATGAATATTCAACAATTCCTCTTCATAATTCGGAACAAATAATTTTATTAAATAAAGATATGATAAAAGAGTCTTTAGCTAAAGCTTTTAGAAAAATTAAATCGGTTACAGAATCGTTCGAGCATAGAGGTAGTGGATGGATATTTTATCGTATTTCACAGATGGATATTAGAATTAGCAAGTATAAACCTTTTCGCGGTGGTTCTTATATAGATTTACCAGCTTATATAAAAAATAAGCAAGCTTGTATCAACGTACAAAACAAAGATGATAATTGTTTACGATGGTCGATTCGTTGTTATAAAAAACATAAGGAAAAAACGATAGAATCAAATATTTCGATTGAAAAAGTAAAAATAAAAGATTCAGATAGAACGAGCAAGTATCCGATAAAAGACGGTTTAAATTTTAAAAATATCGACGCTCCTACACCGATCAAACAAATAAGTCAAGTAGAGAAACAAAACGATATAGCGATAAACGTTTATGGTTTTGAAAACGATACGATCGTACCTTACTATATTCACGATGGAGATTATGAGAAAGAACGTATAAATTTATTATTAATTCAAGAAGAAGAAGAAGAAAAAGAAGAAACGAGATCTCATTACGTTTATATCAAAGATTTTAATAAATTACTTTTTGATCAAACAAAGAATAGTAATAACAAGCACTTTTGCGATTATTGTTTATTTAGTTTTACTAAAGAAAGAATACTTGCTAATCATAAAAAAGAGTGTAGAGGTAAAGATAGAGCGGTACGTTGCGTGTTACCTGACAAAGGTAGTAAAAACGCCACGTTAAAATTTAAAAATGTTGAAAAAAAGATGAAAGCTCCTTTCGTTATATACGCCGATTTTGAAAGTATATTAGCTCCAATAGATGTAAATCTAGGTGCTAAAACTTTTGCGACGCAAGAACACATTCCGTGCGGATATTCATACGTGATTATTAAATGCGACGGTACAACGTTTTCATCGTTTACGTATAGGGGTAAAGATGCGGTAAATCACTTTTTAATAAAACTATCGAAAAAAGTAAAAAACATCAACGAGATATTTGCTAACCCTCTTAAAATAATAATGACTGAAGAAGATGTAGAAAATTTTAAAAATGCGAGCAAGTGTTGGATTTGTGAGTGGGAAAATAATTTTCACATTCGTAATGAAAAATATTATGCAAGTGGTGGAAAATGTAAATGTTGGGCTTGTTTGAAAGAATTTAGAAATGAATTATATTGTCAGAAAGAATACGATAAAGAATTAAACAAAAAATATGAAAAAAAAGTAAAAGAATTAAAAAGTAGTGGAAAATGTTTTTGTTGGGATTGTTTGCCAGAGTTTAGAAATGAATACGATGAAAAATTAAAAGAATACGACGATAAATTAGAAAATTAAATAAAGAATGAGGAAAAAGTAAATAAATTTAAAAAGTACGAGATCATTGTCACATTACCGGAAAATATCGAGGCGCTGCGCATAATAAATGTAATTTAAAATTACAAATAGTTGCTAATCAAACTGTCGTTCCAGTTTTTATACATAATTTACGAGGTTACGACTCGCATCTTGTTATGCAAGGTATAAGTTTTACAGAGGGGAAAATATCATGTATCGCGAATAATATAGAAAGGTATATTTCTTTTTCTATACAACAACTACGATTTCTCGATGGTTATCAATTTTGACCTTATTCACTCGTTGAAATGGTTGAATCGAGTAAATCTTTTTCTATTTTAGAATCGTTGTACAAATCTGATGTGAAATTAAAACTTTTAAAGCAAAAGGGTATTTATCCGTACGAATACATGGATAGATTTGAAGAAACGAGTCTTCCTTTAATAGAATCTTTTTATAGTAGTTTAAACGATGAAAAAATTACTAAAAAAGAATACAAGCACGCAAAAGACGTTTACGATACATTTGATTGTAAAAATCTCGGTGATTATCACGATTTATACGTGCGTACGGATACTCGTTTATTAGCCGACGTATTTGAAAATTTTCGCGCTACTTGTATAAAACAATACGGCTTAGATCCAGCTAATTATTACACGAGTCCGGGTTTAAGTTGGGACGCTTTATTAAAACATTCGAAAGTGAAACTAGAGTTATTAACGGATATCGACATGTATTTATTTATAGAAAAAGGTTTAAGAGGGGGGATAGTTATGGTAAGTAATAGATATGCAAGAGCAAACAATCCAAAATGTGAGGGTTACGACCCATCAAAACCATCGAGTTACATTTTATATTTAGACGCGAATAATTTATACGGTCAGGCTATGAGTCAACCATTACCAACGGGTAATTTTAAATGGTTGACTAAAAAACAAATTAGTAATATTGTAAAAAAAAAAAGGAATAAAAAATAACAAAGGATGTATTTTAGAAGTTGATTTAGAATATCCAACTAGTTTACACGATTTACACAATGATTTTCCACTCGCGCCAGAAAAAATCATTATTCCAAAAGAGTATTTGAGTGACTATCAACTCGAGTTGATAAAAGACGAAAGCATGCCTAGCGATGAAAAATTAGTACCTAATTTAGGCGACAAAAAAAACTACGTGATTCATTACCGTAATTTAACCAAGTATTTAGAACTCGGTATGAAACTTTAAAAAAATCATCGCGTATTAGAATTTGATGAATCACGTTGGATGAAATCTTACATCGATTTAAACACTGAATTTAGAAAAAAAACGCGACGAGTGATTTTGAAAAAGACTTATACAAACTCATGAATAATTCAGTATTTGGAAAAACGATGGAAAATGTACGAAATCGTACGAATGTAGAACATTTTCGTTTAGATGTTAAAGATGAAGAAAAACATGCTTAAAAAAATAGCAAATCCATCTTTCGCCGATCGAAAGATTTTTGATTTTAATTTAGCGGCTGTTCATTCGCATAAAACGAGTCTTTTTCTCAACCGTCCTATTTACGTAGGAATGTGCATACTTGAATTATCTAAACATTACATGTACAATTTTTATTACAATCATTTAAAAAATAAATATAACGATAAGATAAAGTTACTTTACATAGATACGGATAGTTTGATCGTTGAGATTCAAACAAAAGATGCATATAAAGATATGAAAAAAGACAAACATTTATACGATTTTAGTAATTATAAAAAAGATCATTTTTTTATTTTCTGAAGAAAATAAAAAGGTGATTGGAAAATTTAAAGACGAAACGGCTGGAATACACATTTTAAAATTTGCGGGTTTAAGATCAAAAATGTACGCTATACTTTTACAAGAAGAAAAAGAAATGAAAAAAGCTACCGGCTTAAGACCCGCTGTTTTTTCTAAAGAAATAAAAAAAAGCTAAAGGTATTAAAAAACAACTCTTAAAAGAGAAAATTAATTACATCAACTTTGAAGAAGCTTTATTTAAAAATAAAACATTATATCACGATATGAAATATATTAGAAATAATAATCATAATCTAAATACTATAAACGTTAATAAAAAATCGTTAGATCCAAAAGATAACAAAAGATATATTTTACGAAATGAAACAGACACTTACGCTCACAATCATGATAGAACTTGCACGTTAGATTTACTACGTCAGCTACCGTTTAAATACTGCAGATAAACAACAACTATAAAACATTTATATAAACAAAATAATTTAAAAAAAAAAATTATAGTTTGTTCTTTCGTGGATTTTCTGTATCTAACGGCACAATTTGTAATTCTTCTTTTACAAAACTACGAGCTACATTACCGTCTAAAAAATACAAGATGGGTTGATTCGCTGCTTTCATCGTTTTAGCTATTCTATACATTTTTATACTCCATATAGGATCGGTCGCACGACGTCTCGTATCTTTTTCAGCTTCACCGGGTGCGTATAAATATCGAACTAACGAGTTTAACGGAATTCTTTTTTCATTTTTAGCTGCGCTTACAACTGGCGAAGCTGGATTTTGTTCAACGACATTTAATTTAATCGCGTCTTTTGGTTTTAAATTTAAAAGTCGAGTCGTTGTATTATTTAATGCTTTTACAACCGCCGGTAATCTTTTAACCCATACTCGAGATCTTTCATCAGTCGCTATTTCTTGCGCGTATTGATGAGAAAATAATCTTTCGGCTAACGTTCTATTGTATCGTTCTACTATACCTTGAGCTCTATGATGACCAGCTTCACTTCTTTGAACTAATACTTTGTGTTTACTCATTAATACATTAACGCTAGCCATAAATTCTTTTCCAGGATCGACTTTGAGAATTGTTGGCCAAGTTAGCTGCGAACGTTTATAAATTTTTTCAAAAGCATTACCGACTTGAATAGCGGTTTTATCGGTTAACGGTTCCGCTTCTTTATACCTACTCGCTTCATCGATAATCGTTAACGCGTACTTGTACGTCTTTTTTGTTGCACCTTTACCTATACTATCGTGCGGAAGAAATAATAAATCCGCTTGATGAACTTGATTTGGTTTTTCTAACGTACTATTTGAACTAGTCGGTCTTGGAATGTAGGTGGGATAGGGTAAATAAATTTGCCATAGCGCTTGCTTTTTTATCCATTGTAAAACTAATGTTTTATTTACTTTTGTTTCTTGAGCTAATTTCTTAATAGCGTCGTAACCTTTATAATATCCTTTCGGACTATAATATGCGTTTTGTAACTTGTTTTGTATTTGTTTATCCATTTAATATTTATAAATATATATATTTTATTCTATAGAATTTTTAGGCATAAGTGAGGATGGTAAAATACCTTGTTTAACTAACCACATTTGCGTCATTGAAGATAATCCAAGCGTCGCGGTTAGTTTTAATGAATCTTTTATATCTAATTTATTTAAATTAGCTGGTTCTACGCTTAATACTTTTTTACCTAGCATACTGTATAAAACTGTAAAAAGTGTTAAAACGGCGCTGTGATAAGCTGAATCGGCGATTGTTTTCGTATCCATCATTGTTTATACTCGTTAAATATAAACAATTTATTTTAAAAAAACAAAAAAAATAAACTTTTTATTCCATTTCAAAATCTGTTAGTTCTTTCGATAAAGGTAATAAAGTTGGTTTTAGTTGCGTCTCTACTTTTTTTATCGACGTAGGCTCTTTTTTACTAAAAAAAAAGATAAGTAAAACCTAATCCTAAACCGATAGCGATATAGAAATAATAGTAGCTCGTTTCTTTTTGAATAATATCACTCGTTGTTGTTGTTGTTGTTGTTGTTGTTGTTGGCGTTACGATCTTTGCGTGACGCGTACTAGTCGCACCTTTTAAAAGTTGTTGTTTTGTTTTTTTATTAAGTTCTGCGAGTTTTTTACCCGCCGCGACTCTGTTTGGATTTTTTTCTTTTTTAGTTGATGTTTTCGTTACCGTCGTTATATCATTCGTTTGTATCGATTGATTTGGTTGTACATTCTCCATCGCTTTTATTAACTATACAAGATTCTTCTTTTCTTTTTAAATGTTTTGCCGTAATTCACGTTGCACTGAGTGGTGCAACAAACATTCCGTAATTGTAATATATTTCACACGCGTGTCGACTAAGCATACTCGAAATAAAAGGATCTTTTTCTAAATCTGAAATTAATTTACCTTTATCGTCAATTTCAAATTGATGTCCGTATAAATCAATACGATCTAAGCCTATTCCTAATAATTTAGCGTATAACGTTAAAATAGCGCTACCTAAAGACTGAGTTATTTCACGACCTAATTTAGTTTCGTATTGCGCGTATAGTACGTTTCGCTCTTCCGTAGACAAAGTTTCAATATCGCTAACTCTATACTCTTTACCAAAATACTTGGCAGAATCTCCTGCCAAGAGCCGTTGTTTTTGCTTTGACGCAACATAGCTCGTATCGCTATCCGCTAGTGGTGGTGGTAAACTTGTCATTTGAGGATTTTCGTTTAATAATTTATGTACCTCTTCCATTTATTATAAGTACTTATAGAATAATCGGTTAAATTAAAAAAAAAATATAAAACCAATAATTAATTTTAGATAACTTATCGGTATTAACGAGTTGATTAAGATTATATATTAGATATTTTACTTCTTCAACATCTATACTCATAAATATATCTTTTACCTTTTCAGTATTCATATTTAAAACTTGTACTAGTTCTTTTCTATCGTTTTCGGTATTAGTAAGTTGTATAAGATTATATATAAAATTATTTATAAAATCTTTTAATTCTTTAACATCTATAACAAGAAGTAAATCTTTTAATTCTTCAGCATCTATACTAGTAAGTAATTTTTTTACTTGTTCAGAATTCATATTTATAAATACATTTTATAATATTTATTTATAAAAAAATTAACAAGTAACCTATAGGTAATTAACAACAACTTACAAGTAACCTATAGGTAATTGCCAACAACTTACAAGTAACCTATAGGTAATTAACAAGTAACCTATAGGTAATTGCCAACAACTTACAAGTAACCTATAGGTAATTAACAAGTAACCTATAGGTAATTGCTAAGTAACCTATAGGTAATTAACAACTTACAAGTAACCTATAGGTAATTAACAACAACTTACCAAGTAACCTATAGGTAATTAACAAGTAACCTATAGGTAATTGCCAACAACTTACAAGTAACCTATAGGTAATTAACAGTAACCCATAGGTAATTGCTAAGTGGCCCATAGGTAATTAACAACTTACAAGTAACCTATAGGTAATTAACAACAACTTACCAAGTAACCTATAGGTAATTAACAAGTAACCTATAGGTAATTGCCAACAACTTACAAGTAACCTATAGGTAATTGCCAACAACTTACAAGTAACCTATAGGTAATTAACAAGTAACCTATAGGTAATTGCCAACAACTTACAAGTAACCTATAGGTAATTAACAACAACTTAACAAGTAACCTATAGGTAATTAACAACAACTTAACAAGTAACCTATAGGTAATTAACAACAACTTAACAAGTAACCTATAGGTAATTAACAAGTAACCTATAGGTAATTGCCAACAACTTACAAGTAACCTATAGGTAATTAACAAGTAACCTATAGGTAATTGCTAAGTAACCTATAGGTAATTAACAACAACTTACAAGTAACCTATAGGTAATTAACAACAACTTAACAAGTAACCTATAGGTAATTAACAACAACTTAACAATAATAATGTGTGGACTTATATAGCGCACGTATCCACCAACTAAGTGGTGCTCAAGGCGCATTCTTTTTTACGTGCATTACACAACATACGGGACCTACGGCTTTACGTCCCATCCGAAGGACGAAGCAATTATGGTTAAGTACCTTGCTCAAGGACACAAGTGTCACGACCGGGGCTCGAACCCACACCCTGTAGGTAATTAACAACAACTTACAAGTAACCTATAGGTAATTAACAAGTAACCTATAGGTAATTAACAACTTACAAGTAACCTATAGGTAATTAACAAGTAACCTAACAACAACCTAATTACGTATTTCATATTCGGTAGGTTGATCCGTTTTTAAAATTAATTTACAATGTTTAACTCGTTTTAATTTTTCATGAATTTCTATTCTCAACTCTTTTGTCGGTATAACATCATTTTCTCGCAAACAATCTTCACAAAAAAATAAACATACCCATTTAAGCTGCTCTCTAAAATCTTTTAAGACGCTATTATATTTTTGTGAAATTACCCAACAGCTGTGTTTTATGTGTCTACCGCTAAAAGCTAAGCGTACTAACTCGTTTTGAGGATTTTTTGAAAAATATTTATATCGCAATTATTTATTTGCGCTACAATCGTCGATAATAAACAACGTTTCGTATCCTTTAAACGTATCGCTATAAATTGTTATCGCTTCGTTTAATGAAATATCATTTAAATCATTAAAGTACACGTTACTATCATTATAAAACCAGTTTCTTTTTTTATAAGTATCGTTGTCTGCGATAGTAGGACGTAATATAACTATATATTCAAAATGATTAAAATATTCTTTTTCTAATAAATTTAAAATGTATTCAGTTTTTCCACATCCGGTTTGACCACAAATTAATGCAACGTGTGGATATTTTAATAACATTTGTTTTAATATTAGTATTAATAATTAACAACGTCAAAACGATTATTTCTTATAACGAGTTGCGCGTCCATAATAATAAAAGTATACATGTTTAGTTCACCAGGAGTTTCTGCTTCTTTTTCTATTTGAATAGTAATTCCTTCGGATGAGTTTTGTATTCGTCTTCCGCTTCCGTGTACTCTATTATCGGTACTCGTTCTCATATCTAAAAATAAACCGTATTTGTTTAATAAATAATCAGCTTGTTTGACATTGGACAAGTTCAGAGCTTTAACGACTTGTATAGCGTGTTGTTGTTGATTAGAATCACCAAAATATTTTGAAATTTCTTCCCAATGTTGATACCTGTTCATTCCATGTGCGTAGAGTTGATTAGGAACACCTTCGATCGTAATTGAAACTTTATCTATTTTGGGGTTATAAAAAACATTACTTTCTTCTTCAGTGGGTTGTTTGAAAAGAAATAAAACTCCTTTCATACTTTTTGCAGGAGTATTTCAATTTATATTCCAAGTTGTATCGCGTTTGTTTAGCGTCGTTACGCTATGTCTTAGTACACGATCAAACAATATACTCAACCTGTTACTATATTGATTTTTAATCATTCGAGCGAGTTCTGGTATATGAACTACTTCAAATTCTAAAGAAATCCCACTTATGTTATATTTTGCATTATCATCCGTACTTTTAATTACGTTAGAAAATTTATTAAACACGAGTTCGTAAGTCAATCGATCACCGATTCCAGATTGATAGTAAGGTTGATGATCAGTTAACAATTCAAAATCAAGCGGAATGTAATATCTATTTTTATACGTATCCGCGATAGCTACATATTTTCCTTGGTTACTCGTTGTATCTTTATCGCTAGCGTCTATTCTTAATTTAGTTACGTTCGCATCTTCGATTCCTTGATACGCTAAATCTCTACGTTGCGCGGCTGTTAACCATTCATCTTTAAAACAATTGTATACATCCGCATCATCTAATGAAAATACTTCATTTCCTTCCATTTTAATTATTATTTTCTTTACGATCGCTCTACCTATATTTTGTACGAGTGTTCTATTTACATCACTCGCGCTAACGAGTTCGATATTAAAAGCTAATCGAACTGTATTTGGAATGATAACGTCTTCTATTCCTAAATTGGGGAACCGCACCGTTAATAATTGATTTTCGGTAATCGTGGATGGATTATTTGTAATGACAACTTTTTGACGCGATCCTTTTATACCTCTAGGTTCTCTTATTCTCCTGTATGGATCTAGCACATCTCCGTACGCATTATTTGTCATAGTTTTTATAGTATATTTTTATATAAAAAAATTAAAAAAGTAATTATAAAAATGGTATCTATAGCGATGATGATTGGAGGTGCGGTAGTTAACGCGTTAGCGTTTACCGGTAGTAATTTTGTATTTAGTAATTTTAAAGAAAACGACGCTCAACAAGAACGAGCAAGGCACGATTTAGCGTTAGAACAACTTTCGAAAGCTAGAGATGAATTTAGTAAAAAGCGTTTAAAATATCTAGATTATTTAAATGAAAAAATACAAAAAGAATCAGGCGCTGTAAGAACGTTTAATAATATTGACGATGCGATGAATGAATATTATAACGTAACTAACGAACGAGTAAATTTACCGAAAGATTTACGCGACGAACCTCAACTAGAAGATTTTTACGTTCCTAGCGAAGATCAAAAAACGCGTGAAATTTTATTTATAGTATTAGGAATGAGTATAGTAGGTTACGCGAGTTTAAAATTATTAAAAAAAGATTTAAAAAAGTAATTATAAAATGGCGGAAGAAGGAAACCCATATATAGAGTTGGACCCAATGTTCAACCAACCCGATGATGAAGAAGAATATATTGATGAATATATAGATGATGAAATAAGCGATAACAACTTGGATGATCGTGCAACTGTACAAGAAACTTCTTTTAGTATACCGACTTTATCTCAAAAAAATAGATTACTCAGAGGTACAGTCGATGATTTTTATGCGAGTTTAGGTTTTACAAACTCTGTAATAGACTATAATAGTTTCAAGTATAAACTAAATGAAACAGGAGTGGGTGAGCTTTTTTTTTTTAAAGAAAATAAAGAAATACGTTTAACTAAGAAAGCGGGTAGATTTTTAAAGTTAAGTTCGATCAAAGGTTTAACTGGAAGTGATTTAACAGCTTTTGGACCCAAACATAGATCTATTTTTAATATTATAGACGCAACAGAAATAGAGATAAAAAATCAAGATGGTACGATCGAACGTACAATTTTAAAAAATCCAGAGGCTCTAACAAATCCAGATTTTCTAGTAGATTCAGATGGTACGATCAATCGTAGAAGGTTGCCCTCTATACCACCGATGCAACGCGTAGAAAAATCAGTACAAGTACAAGAAGCTATCGAAACGGCGGTTGAGACTCTTTCTAGAGATCAAGACGCACAAACGGAATTAAATATAGAATGGCGAGAAATAGTAGCGCTTAATGACATTATGACTACGAATAGTGGTGAACAATTAGATCTTTTAACTAAATTAAAAGTAGTCAATCAAAAAATTTATGATATTCAAGAGTTAATTTCTGATGCGAAAGAAAGAGGGCTTGATGAAGATGAAATTGAAAAAGCTCGTCAAAAGTTGCGAGAACTAAAAGATGAAAAAGAAGTTTTGATTGAACAAATTGATGCGCATGATTACGTTCTTCGTAGTCAAATTAATAGAATTAAAGAAACGGCTCAAAAAATGTTAGAAAGAGATGTTACGTTAAAAGATAAAATTAAAACTTTATTTAGAGAACAAGGTATAACGATCGTTAGTATATTAACGGCTTTTAGTATGACTATCGCTTTTATTATACAATCTATCGGCAATGCTGCAAGTTCAGTTTTACCAAAACCTATACCGCCTACACCCACACCACCAACTCCAAAACCGCCAGATAACGGTGGTGTAAAAGAGTGGATACAAAAAACATTTAAAAAAATTGCGAATGTATTATCTAAACTAGGAGCAAAAGCTTTAGCCGCTTTACCAGCTATTATAGGAACAGTTATAAGTTGGTTATTTAAAACAGCTTCTAAGTTCTAGCGTAGTTACGTGGGCAGCTGAACATTTATGGCTGACGTTAGCGGGAGTTGGTGTACTAGTCTTAACTTATACGCAGAAAACGTTAAAATAACAATTCGTAAATCGTAATGCCGAGCGTAGTTAAAATTACAAAACCAAGTATTAAAAAAGTTTTTTCTTCTTTGTGGTTGTCGCTAACGCTAGGTAAAGTAGTTTCTTGTAAAGGGTCTTCTTTTATCACGTTTAAGCTAGGTGTGATCGTAGATCGATCATTTGATTCTTGCGCGCTGACTAGTTTTTCTTGCGCAACATCAGCATCAGCGTGCTTTACAATTAATGGTGGTGTTTGTACGCTGTCGCTAAGCGGAGGAGGAGGAGCAGGTTCTGAATTTGTATTTAAATTTGAACCTAAAGATAAATCACTCGTCGCAATTAATAAATTATTGTTGTATCCAGCGTACGTTTCTATTCGTAAATTCATATCACTCGGCATCATGTATAAATTTTCTCCAATAGCTAAGTTTAATTGAGAACGAGCGTATTGTAAAACATCTTGATATCGTTGAATACTAGACTGGAGATCGATCGGAGAATCAATCTCGGCATTTACTATATTTATAAATTCACGCTGCGCGTCTAAACCGGTACCATTTGCTAAAAAAAGAAGTTTTTGCTTGCGCTTGAGCTCCTAAAATTGCGTAAACGTACGTTCTTATAGAATCGTTAATTCGTTCCGTACCAATATCCGTAAAACCTCTAGCTAATTTTAAAGACAATATAAATTTAGTCCACGCTGTTTTAACGCTATCAGATTGTAAAATGTAACCTACTCTAATAGTGTGTTCTTTACGATTATGTACACCATCATCAAAAGCCATTATTTTTTCACTCGCTTCAAAGTCAGAGCCAAGATTGTTTAGAGGAATAAGTTGAGTGTTGTGATTTAAAATAGAATTGTCATAGTTGTGTCCAGGTACTGGATCGTATCTTTTACCAATGTTTCTCCAAAAATAAGCGGTACCGGTACCTAATCCATCGCTGTACGCATCGACGCGTTGTTTCCAATTATTTGTTGTTGGTAAATGAAAGTCTTTGCTTAGTCTTTTATACGCGCTAACGTCTATATTATTATCAAACGCGCTAAAATAATTTTGAAAAGATGTAGGACAACTCATTTCTTTGAGTAGTCGTCTTGATTGATAATAAACGTGAAATCAAAAAAAACTACGAATCATCATATTTGAATGATTTAAATGTTGATAACCTACACCGCATCTAGTCGAACTACAATACGTTGCAAAATTTATTTGATTTTGATAAAAAATTAACGGATTATGATGCCAATCATCAACTACTTTTTGACTACGAACTGCTGGCAATTTGTAGTTGTTAAAAATATTATCAAAATGAGCGGTAAAAAACTCGTTCTTGTTAACGTAAATATTTATATTCGTTAAATCGTTAGCGCTAAAATTAAGAGGTACATTAAAATTATTAGATGTTGGATATGTATACGTAAAATTACTCTTGAATGCTAATGGAAACGTCATTTATTATATTAAAAGTTTATAATTTGTATATATAATAAATGACGTTTCATACAATTGAATTAGAAATTGAAAAAAATGGTGGAGAAATTCAATTAGACAACGTTATCGATAATCGCGCGGGTAATCTTTTTATAAGATTACTTTGCGCAAACATTTGTGTAGGATATTACAACGTTCGTAAAAAAGAAAACAATTTATTGTGAAGAAGGTGAAGAAGATGACGTCAAGTTTGTAGAACCAGGACTTTACACTATTATCGAAACTATTAATATTATAATAATATATAGGCCTTGGATTATCTTCACTATCAATAAAACAACGGGTGTTTACTTGTTAAAATTAACAAAAGAAAACAATTCCGTTAAATTTTCATCTGGGTTAGCTAATTTACTCGGGCTTAACAATGAATTTTTAACCGTAGGAGAATATAGTAAAAAGATTGACATCTATCTTTTTAAAGTTTTATACATTCATTGCGATCAAATTTCTACAACCGATAATTATTTTAACGGTAAAACTAGCACTATTTTAAACGTTTTTCCTTTGCAAGGTGAATCATTTGGAAATAGTATGTAAAAGGAATATAAAAATCCAACATTTAAAAAATTAAGAGTCGGTACTTTAAACGCGTTGAGTTTTCAAATTAAAGATTCAAAAGCTAGAGATATAAATAATCATGGGTTTCCCATTATTTTAAATCTAGAAATTAAAAGTTTACCGTTAAATTAGATATAGTCTATAAATAAATGGCGAGCATTTATGGACCTAGTCGTAGCTATAGTAAAAAAATCGGCGATTTTACTAGAGACAGCTTTACTGAAGGCGTACAAGTTAGCGAAATTTATGAACATTTTGGATATTTAAACAGAGATGAAATTGAACAAACTGTACCTCTAGTCGAAAAATACAACGTCGTACTCGGATGGTGGGCTGCGTCTAAACTACCCTTTTACATGTTTAATAAAACACCATCTTACTGTAGTTTATTTGTACATTTTACAAAAATGAATATTTTTACTTCGTTTTCAACAACGCGTAATTATGAAGCTAACGTTTATTATATTCCTTCTCCCGGAGAAGAAAATATAAAATTTTATTTTATCGATAATGAAATGTCACATTTAAAATACGAAATGTGTTTTAAAATGCGAGGCGTTGAAAAAGTTTTTGTAGAAGCGACTTTTGTTGGCGCGTTAAATTCTAAAATCTGTTATAATATAAAAATTAAAAGTTTACCGTTAAATTAAATATAGTCTATAAATAAATGGCGAGCATTTATGGACCTAGTCGTAGCTATAGTCAAAAAATCGGTGATTTCACTAGAGACAGCTTTACTGAAGGCGTACCAAACAATCCAAATATTATTGAAAAAAGTGGTCATATCAAAAATGTTGAAGAAGTAAAAATATTATATAATTATAAAGATATTTTTAAAGTTTATTGGGATAACAACACTGAATTCTCACATGTAGGTTTTTCTGCAACTGTTCCAATGTTGCAAAATACAATTTTTTTTAGATCAACTACTAATAATAATTCACGTTCATACATTTCAAAAAATATAGGTGATAGAGATGTAGATTTCTATGAAACTTTAATATTTCCTGATTATAAATTTAATAATGAACCAAAGCTTTTAGAATATAAAGCTTGCTTTACTTTAAGAGAGATTTTGGGTGCACCGCCAAATAGAAGATTTTTTGCTCAAATTATTTTTTTCGACTCTTTAGATGCTGGTCTGTTACGATATAAAAATTACTAATATTCTATTAAATTAAAATCTTTTACTATTAATAAAAAACAATGAGCGCACCTATAGAATCAACGAATGTACTTTATCCAAATTTACCGTCTATGACGGATGATGTTAAAACATTTCGATTGCAAAAAATAGATAACATTCAAAAAGAAATTTTAAAAGAGAGAAACGAGCGTGAAGCTGTCTATAAAAAATATAATAAAATTATCAACGTTTGCGGTATTGTAGAAACTCTTGCTGAATTAGGGTGTATGGGAGCGGGAGCTATCGGAATAGCCAGTATCGCCACCGTTGTATCATCGCCAGTAGGTTTTGTTTTAGAAGCTTTAGCTTTAGGGTTGGGCGGAACAGCATTTGCTCTTAGATACGTAAAATATAAATTATCTAAAAAAGCTAAAAAACATGATGAAATTAGAGTTTTAGCCGAAAGTAAACTCAACACCATCAACAGTTATGTTTCAAAAGCGATTGAAGATGGTGTTATTAACCAAGAAGAATTTAATCTAATCACTAAAGAGCAAAGAAAGTACTCTGCGATGAGAGAAGTTATTCGTACCAACTCGGTTAAAGATACAGCTTTACCAGATAAAAAATATGTTAAACCCATCGATGTAAATGCAAAAAGAAAAAAATTCTTATAGAAAAACTTATGAATTTAAAATAAACTTTCCTGTAAATAAATCGTATTACACCCCTTCACAAGTAAAAACAACTGATAAACCCCCACCATATAATTCAAATTATTAAATTTGTTTTTAACAACAACTCTATCATTACTAACTTATAATTTCGTCTAGCTTTTCCTTCAACGCGCTTTAAAAATCTTAATTCTAATACATTACCGCATTTCGTACATAATTGCGCTTTTGATTTTGTACCAATCTTACATTTTCGACACGAAACTGATATACTTCGTCCATGTCTTACACGCCACTGATGTTGCGCGCAAAAGACATCACCTTTTACACTCGGTGTGCAACACTTGATTGTTTTACCAATTAAAAGTCATTCGCATGGAATAATCATTTCAGTCGTCATCTTTACTATACTTTTACATAATATTCTTTACGTTTTTCACTTTTTTAAGTCTGATTTTTACAAGTAGTATAGATCGTGAGGCTCCTGGCGAAATCGAAGCTTTTGCGGGGCTAAGTGCTTGTAAGATTTTTTTTAATCTTTTTTTTTTATTACTAATCTTACTTTTCTTACTAATCTTACATTTTATTACAAAACAATACACGCGCATACTGTTCTCACAGTTCTCTCAATCTCTCTCTCTTTATAAATCTTATTTCTACTCTTACACACACTCACTTCTAGTTTCAAATTCATAAAAATAACATTACAACGCTAAATCGTTCTCTTTTTAAAAAAAATCTTTTTTTAAATAAATTTTAAAAAAATTTATAATAAAATCAAAATTTATTTATCATCTTTTTTTTCACCTAAGCCCCGCAAAAGTGAGAGTGCGCCAGGAGCCTCACGATCTATACTACTCATAGTGACCAATGCGTATTGGTCAATTTGCCAATTACAAAAATAGCCAGTTAAAGCGTTCGCATTTCAATGCATGCTATACCCTTTAAAAAACTATAAGGAATACATGTGTGGATTAGACACAATGGTCGGTCTCTTCATGAATGTACTAATGGGCGGGAAAACTTATAACTGAAAAAAATAGCCTAGTACTACAGTAGAATGTTGAGTTTGTCCAAAATGTTCCATCTACTTTTTGCCTAGTAAAAAAGCCGAAATTTGGATTTTACCCGCTAGGCCGATATTTTTCCGGGTAGTGGAAACGCAGAATTGCAGAATATAATTGTTCTGTATGTTGGCATAATGGACTGAAGCTGTACAAAAACAAAACAAAAAACTATTTTTATTTTTTTATTATTTTTTATTATTTTATTAAAAATGGCAATTATCGTGACCCGAAGGTCAAATTGTAACGCCAGTACAACAATAAAAAGAGTTATTAAAAATATAAAAATACACAAATATTAACACCAAAGTAATTAATATAAGAAAAGGGGGACTTATTTAGAATTTAATAAACCAATGAAGTACGGAACGGGGCTATATTTAAAACGACTGGTTCTATTGGGGATAGTAGAAATATTATGACAATTACGGAGATTTCGACCATGACTCGCCAGCCTGGTAGGGGGGAGGAGGTCTTTAGTGCGAGGGTTGTCAACAAGTCCTTCAGCGAAGCGCCGGCAGTGTTCCTCCCTCCTACCAGCCAGAGAGTCAAGGCCTAGAGATAAAAGAGCAGAATCATATGAATCATAACTATTACCCAAAATAATTTTACAGGCACGTTTTTGGATAGATTCAATGATATGAGTATGCTTAGCCGTAATACTTGAGTGCCAGGTGACATCACCATATTCCAAGACTGGTCGGACATACCCATTAAAAACAATTTTTAATTCTTCCAAGCTAAATCCAAAACGTTTAAGAGAACGCAACATGAATAGTTTCCTGTTGGCTTTTGATATCATGTGATTAATGTGACTGTCCCACCTGAGGTTATTCTGAATCCAAAGGCCCAGAACTTTGGCCTCCGTAACAAAAGAAACAGGTTCGTCACCAATTGTTAAATTATCGGGGTGTTGATGGGATTTATTGAAACACACCTGGATGGCCTGGCATTTGGAGGGATTTAGCTGTAAATGATTAGCGTCAGACCACTCTTTGAAATTATCTAGATCTTCTTGCATGTGGCCACGACTGCCAATTTTAGAATTCTCTGCAAATGTCAGGTCATCAACATATTTCCAATACTTAGGATCTTCCAAATTGAATCATTGCATCCTTTTACTTGTTGCCTCCACAGGTAACGTTCCTCCTCCACACAGGCGTTGTTCAGCCTCTCCGTGTTGAAGTTTGCTTTACTTCGGGAAGTCACCAGATGGAAAAAGAGAAATCAAACATTTGGTCAAGCAAAGTATTCCAACCCTACAATAAATGCATTTACCATTACAAATACTATATCAATTCCAAGGATCCCTCCTCATATGAGAAAACTCAGTATTACAAGCTGATGCCTTCCTGGCCGCATCATGTTCACCATGACGTTCTATTACCAAATCTTCCTACTGCATACTTTTTGGGTTTGGTATATCATCTACAAGACATCTATGAAAACCTTGATGATACTAATGTTCAGAGCAGAATAACTGAATTAGGGCACGTAATGTATCCAAATGGCGAATCGAAACCTAAACCTACAGAATATCTCCCTGTGCGTAAAGATGAACTAAAAGCAAACCCTCTGTCGCTGTGGATCATTCGCTCAATTCGCGAAGCAACTTCCACCAACCAGTTGACATGTTTATGTGTTCTAGTTGCCCATTTAAACTCGGACTTTGACATCATCGAGGGGATTGCAGATACCGAACTTAGGAAACTTGTTGGAAGTCTGCACAAAGCTAATCGGAAAAGCATGGACTGGGCTACAGAAGACAAGTTGAAATCACTTGTACTGGCAGTTCTTAGAGGCCTCCATGAGTTCCACTGGCTCTACCTCGTGCTTTACTGTTATCCTCTGTTTGAACCGTATTATATATTGCAATACAAAACAAAGTCGTATGACAAGTCACCATCAATGCAGTGTATTTCAGACACAATACTCCCTCGTTTGAACAGAAATAGAAACATTCCTCAAACCTTGCAAATAATTGACAAAATAAAAGACCTACAGAAAAGAGAAGAACCACTCGGACATGGTGCTGCCTCAAATGAACAATGTTCGGTAAGTTCATATTTTCATTGCACACTAACATTTCCTTCAACGACCCGGTTGACAAGGGGAGCCATGACAATTTAAATTCCAATTTAAATTCCAACAACATGTAAGTTTTTAGCTAATAACTCATTAATTTGATAATCTGGTACCTTCCCTTCATCATATTCACAGGTGTCGTTGTCACCTAAGGGTTTCCCAATTGGGGACAATAATTGGTATCCTCATTGGGATTATAGGATCCCAATCAGAATAAAAGTATCTCCCAATCAGGATAGTATATTTGACATTGACCCCCATGAGCAAAATATATTCAGAGCATATGTTTGCCTTTTTTGAATAATAATAATAATAATAATAATGTGTGGATTTATATAGCGCACGTATCCACCAACTAAGTGGTGCTCAAGGCGCATTATATTATAATCCCTGCTCATAAATCATTCCTGAAACCATCTCAGCTCCCTGGGGAGTATACAACTCAATTGCTGCCATTTCTAGCGCATATAGAGCAAACCAACTCTGCCTTCACAGGTACCCATTTAACCTCTGGGTGGAGAGAAGCAATTATGATTAAGTGTCTTGCTCAAGGACACAAGTGTCATGGCCGTGATTCGAACCTACATTATGTTGCTAACACCAGAACTTGAATCCGGTAATCTAGACCGCTCGGCCACGACACCCCATGAATGATAGTATTTGATATATATATATATATACTACTCAAAACAATTTAGGGAACACCGGAATAATCTCAGTTAAAGCAAGATCATTTATTTAAGAAAACACAATGTTTCACAGAATTGATGAGAAACAACTGCACAATGAAACAGATGATAAAGGATGCATGTAGTGATTACACATTGTATGACATGACTACTGAAAGAGAGAGGGGGTTGCAAATGAAAATCCCGGTTCATGGAACATTTCAAACCTATTTGATGTTAAAAATCCGGTGTTCCCTAAATTGTTTTGAGTAGTATATATATGTATATGTATATGTATATGTATATATATATATATATATATATATATATATATATATATATATATATATATATATATATATATATATATGTGTGGCCTTAGCTTTCGATCAAATCCGGACCTTCATCAGAGGATTTGACAAAGTAGAACATAAAAACTCATCCATTTATAGGGAAAAGGGAAAGCAAAGGATCATGGGGCGGGATCCAAAAAAGGCGGGAAAATAGTGACCAATTAAAGATAAGCATCAGTCTAGAAAAAACCAATAGGAGTATCAGAAGTGAACAAAGGGGGGATTATTGAGCCACACAATAAGTAGATGTGGCAGCTTATGGTGAAGCCAGGGTAAAGGAGGGATTATTGAGCCACACAATAATAATAATAATAATGTGTGGACTTATATAGCGCACGTATCCACCAACTAAGTGGTGCTCAAGGCGCATTATATTATTACCCCTGCTCATAAGGGTCATAAGGCTTATATAAATCATTCCTGAAACCATCTCAGCTCCCTGGGGAGTATACAGCTCAATTGCTGCCATTACAGCGCATATAGGGCTAATCAACTAACTCTGCCCTCACAGGTACCCATTTAACCCCTGGGTGGAGAGAAGCAATTATGGTTAAGTGTCTTGCTCAAGGACACAAGTGTCACGGCCGGGATTCGAACCCACATTCTGCTACCAACACCAGGACTTGGGTCCGGCAAGCCAGACCGCTCGGCCACGACACTCACAATAGGTAGAGGTGGCAGCTTGTAGTAAAGCTGGCATAAACATAGGACAATACACAAAGGGATATGACAACAAAAAAGGTATTTTTTTACGCCTTACAAATTGAGGAGTTGGTGTGTGGGTGTAAATAGCTAAATTAAAATAGTCCTATGAGAGACAGTTTGAAAAAATGTAAAAGTATACAAGATATAAGATAAAGCAACAGGTTAAAGCAAATACCTGAAAATAGAACAGGTTAGGACAAAGACCTGAAAAGTAACAGGTTAAAACAAATACCTGAAAATAGAACGAAGGTTAAAACAAATACCTGAAAAGAGAACAGGTTAAAACAGATACCTGAAAAGAGTACAGGTTAAAGCAAATACCTGAAAATAGAACAGTAATAGGTTGAAACAAATACCTGAAAATAGAACAGGTTAAAACAGATACCTGAAAAGAGTACAGGTTGAAGCAAATACCTGAAAAGAGAACAGGTTAAAGCAAATACCTGAAAAAAGAACGGTCGCCCTAATGCTGCATCGAGATTTATATATATATATATATATATATATATATATATATATATATATATAGATATAGATATTTATATATATATATATATATATATATATTTAATTCAACTTTGTTTTTTATAGTTTAAAGAAGAACATAAAAAAGAGAAGGATCCATTGTCAGATGAAGATAACGAGAGCCACAAAGCAGCATCTACACAAGCAACAACTTCTACTGAAAAAGATTCAGCAACAGAAGAGAGTCAGGCAAACCCAGAGGTTGCTGCGAAAATGGTATATCACAAC
>CM055828.1:17910004-17953634 GCA_029582265.1 Zoroaster sp. YZ-2022 | reverse complement strand
TTTTGCGATTTTAGCCGGTGTAGGCATCATGATTTACGAATTGTTATTTTAACATTTTCCGCGTATAGGTTATAATTAAAATGCCAACCGCCACTAAGGTTAACCATAAATGTTGCGCCGCAAACATAACGACGCTTGAAGCTATTTTAAATAACCAATTTATAATCGATCCGATAATGGCTGGTAAAGCGGCTAAAGCTTTCGCTCCCAGTTTAGCTAACATATTTGCAAAGTTTTTAAACATTTTTTGTATCCATTCGCTTATACCACCATCTGGTGGAGTTGGTGGTGGTGTGGGTGGTGGAGTTGGTGGTGGTGTGGGTGGTGGAGTTGGTGGAGTTGGTGGTGTTGGTGGTGGTGTTGGTGTGGGTGGTTTTGGCTTTGGTAAAACTGAACTCGCGGTATTAACGATTGTATCGACGATAGCGAAAATAGCCATACCAATCGCCGTTAATATAGTAACTATCTTTATACCACGTTTTTTAAATAAGCCTTTAATTTTTTCGCCCAATGTGCGTTTTCTTCCATTTATCGCGTTTAACGTTTCTTCATTTTTTTAAAAAAGGTTAGGTAATTTTCTTTTAAAATCTTCTATAGATTCTTTAACCATCGCTATTTCATCTTTTCGTTTTGCTCTTTCTTTACGTAGTGAATCCATCGCTTCTTCATCTTCTATCGTATTTTCGTTGATTCTTTGGTTAATTTCAGCTATTTGTTTTTTATTTAATCCATATTTAAGCAATAATTTAAAGAACGGGGCACGTTCCGTTTCTAAACTTTTACTAACGCTCTGCAGGGCTCTTAGATCGTCACTATGTTTAAGATCCGGGTTTTCTGAAAGAACGCTTATTGTATTTTTGTCAGCTTCTACCGTTTCGCTAATCAAACGCGTTACCACGGTAGGTTCTAACGGTATAGGTTGTCTTTGCGCTTCTTCCACCGTATCAAAATTATCGTCTATTGCTTTTTGTTCACGCGGTTTTAACGGTTTTGGTTTATCTGCGACCCAGTTACGGATACCCAATTGTTCTCTTATAAATCTAGTCTGGCTATAACCAGCATCGCTAGCTCTTTTAGCTATTGTACTAAGCGCTGCAATTTTTTTAATGCTCTTATCAAGCGTCAATTTAACTTTTTTTCCACCATCTATGAAATAAATACCATCGTCGAGTACGTGAAATTTTTCGTGTTGGATTGGTTTATAGTCCCAACCTCTTTGTTTTATGATGCTATAAAAGTTTTCAACATATCGGCCTTCTGATGATGGTAATGTAAACGTCTCACCTTCTCGTAATCTTTCTAATCTTTCCTGAAGATTTTCTTGGCTATCTTCATAATCTATATCATCTATTTTATCGTCTTTAATCTCTTCTATCTGTATTTCTTCACCTCCTTCCGCCATTTTACAATTACTTTTTATCTTTCTTTAGAGTTTTAGTCTCACATAAGTTAAAACTAGCGCACCAACCGCCAACAAGGTTAACCATAAATGTTCCGCCGTCCACGATACTAATTTTGAAGCTATTTTAAATAACCAACTTATAATCAATCCGATAATAGCGGGTAAGGCGGCTAAAGCTTTCGCTCCCAGTTTAGCTAATACATTCGCAAAGTTTTTTAACGTTTTTTGTATCCACCCACTAGGCGGTACTGGTTGCGGTGGTGTTGGTGTTGGTGGTATAACTGAACTTACAGCATCGCCAATTAATTTAGTTACAAAAGCGATCGCAATACTAACAGCCGTCAATATACTGACTATCGTTACTCCTTGTTCTCTAAATAAAGTTTTAATTCTTTCACCCAACGTTGCGTCTCTATACAACATTTTTTGAACCGTTTCTCTAATTCTATTAATTTGACCACGAAGAACGTAATCTTGCGCGTCAATTTGCCGGACCAAATTTTCTTTCTCGTCTTTTAGTTCTCGTAACTCGCGAATATATTTTTCATCAACATCGAATCCTCTTTCTTCAGCGTCTTTAATTAATTCTTGATTATCATCGATTTTTTGATTAACTACCTTTAATTTGGTTAATGCGGCGTTCACACAGTGCCGATTATGGCTCCCGTTTGAGATCAGACAGCGCTACGACACGAAAAGTGAAAAAGTCGGATTACTATCCTCAATGATCTGGAATGTCCTATCATTGTCTGAACGCAGTCGTATACGTTCGTAACAGAGTCCTACGGATCGGGAAAGGTCCAGAGAGGTCGGCCAAGCACTCCCGACAGTAGGTGCGTCCCGTAACATTCGGGAAACTCAGCCGATTTTGTCTAGTCGGATTACAATCGTGACTATGTCATGACAGATTCTGCTGCATCGGATCAAAATCGTAACAATGTCCTGTGTTGTCTGGGCGGTGTCTGGGCGGTGTCCTGTGGATCGGACGCTGTCGTGATTCTTTAGGACGGACTATCACGTGACTAACGGTTTTCTAACGGATGTCTTCCGTCAGCCGCCGGTTCACTGTCCGGTCACTGTCTGATCTCTGTCGGATCGCATTCGGGAGAATCGGGGCGCTGTCGGGACAGATTCGGTCGTTTTACCAGCGGAAGATACAAATCGGATCAGATTCGGATTGAGAACGGGAGAATCGGGACGAATTCGGCTGGAAACGGCTGAATCGGGACGCTTCCTGAATAATATCTGATTGTTGTCGTGATTAAATAAATGTTTTTACAAATTTGTGAATATCCCGCCACGAATCACAGGATCTTGATCAGACCTTTGACAAATTTTAATCGGGAATGGTCCTATCAAGGACGGCAGTAAAAATCCTGAATGTGTGACTGAGGCTTAAAAGATTTAATTGTTCACCTCGGTTCGTTGTCATAATCTCATTGAGCGCTTCCACTTCTCGCCACGGAATGTCTGATTCCGTTTGAGTTTCTTCATTCATAACCACCATTTTGATAGCTTCTTCTACTTGAGTCGATTTATCTACGCGTTGCTGAGCCGTTTCGATAATTGTTTGCGTTGATTTAGTACCTTGTTCTCGTTCAGCCGTTTGTGTATATACATTTTCGGTAGCTGTTTGTTCGCGCATAATAGACGCATCTTGTCGTAGTTGATCTTCTCGCGCCGATAAATCTTGTCGTTGTTTTTTTATTTCGATACTATCTAGTCGTTGTTGATCAGCTCGCGCCGATACATCTAGTGCTTGTTTTTCTATTTCGGTACTATATCGTCGTAGTTTAGCTTCATGCATCAATAAATCTTGTCGTTGCTTTTTTATTTCATCGCTCGCTCGTCGTAGTAGAGCCTCATGCGTCGATATATATTGTTGTTGCTTTTTTATTTTATCGCTCTCTAGTCGTAGTTGAGCTTCTCGCGTCGATAAATCTTGTAGTTGTTTTTCTAGAGTTTTTTGATCTATTCGTTGTTGATTTTCTCGCGTCGATAAATCTTGTCGTTGTTTTTCGAGAGTTTTTTGATCCAATCGTAGTTGATTTTCTCGCGTCGATAAATCTTGTCGTTGTTTTTTTATTTCGATACTATCTAGTCGTTGTTGATTTTCTCGCGTCGATAAATCTTGTCGTTGTTTTTCGAGAGTTTTTTGATCCAATCGTAGTTGATTTTCTTGCATCGATAAATCTTGTTGTTGTTTTTCGAGAGTTTTTTGATCCAATCGTAGTTGATTTTCTCGCATCGATAAATCTTCTTCGCGTTGTTGAAGTTCAAAAGGTAGTGATGGTAACGCTCTCCTAAAAGTTGCGACACTTTCTATAGGTAATGGTATTTCCGTTTCTTTTAAAACATTTGTTATAGCTTTTGGTAAACTATAAAGTTCGTTTAAAAATTCTTTACCTTGTTTTTTTTAAAGTAGATTCTGCTAAAAATTTTCCTGCTTCTTTTAGGTTACTTAACCGTATTTGGCCACCATCTTCCTTAACGAACCAAAGTACTGAGTGTTTATATCTAAATTTACTATAGTCTTTTACAACGTTTGGTTTTTTGAGTTGATTGTAAAGTTCATCAACGGCATCTTCTTTACTTTTATAAAAGCTTGAGAAATCAAGAAACGTCTCTTGATCAATCACGCTATCACCCAAGTTGTTATCATCTTCCTCTTCGGGTCGATTATACTTTGGATCCATCTCTATATAATCATAACCTCCTTTCGCCATTTTACAATTGCTTTTTATCTTTCTTTAACAATTTATAACTCGCGTAACCAATTACTTTTTATCTTTTTTTAATAGTCTATAACTCGCGTAGCCTACTAGACTCATTCCAATTACGATGAATAATATTTCTCGCGTTTTTTGATCTTCGCTGGGAACGTAAAAATCTTCTAGTTGCGGTTCGCTGTATAAATCAGGAGGTAAATTTATTCGTTGGTTCGTAACTCGTGAATATTCATTCATCGCGTCGTCAATGTTATTAAACGTTCTTTCGGCGTTTGATTCTTTTTGTATTTTTTCGTTTAAATAATCTAGATATTTTAATCGCTTTTTACTAAATTCTTCTCTGGCTTTCGAAAGATGCTCCAACGCTAAATCGTGTCTTTCGCGTTCTTGTTCAGCGTCGCTACCTCTTAGGCCGCTAAATAAAGCATTACTTCCGGTAAATGCTAAAGCGTTAACTAACGCGCCTCCAACCATCATCGCTATAGATACCATTTACAATTACTTTTTTTATAAAAAATTAATATAGTTTGTAAATATTAAATATGGCTAATAATACGTACGGAGATGTGTTGGATCCATACAGGAGAATAAGAGAACCGAGAGGTGTGAAAGGTTTGCGTCAAAAAGTTGTCATTACAAATAATCCGAGTACCATTACCAAAAATCAATTGTTGACGGTTCGTTTTCCAAATTTAGGAATGAATGACGTCATCGTTCCAAATACAACTAAATTAGCTTTCAATATTGAACTCGTTAGCGCGAATGATGAAAATAGAACGTTGGTACAAAACATTGGTAGAGCCATCGTAAATCATATAATTATTAAAATGGAAGGAAATGAAATATTTAGTTTAGACGATGCGGATGTGTTTAATTGTTACAAGGACGAATGGTTAACTAAAGATCAACGCGAAAATTTAACGTATCAAGGAATCGAAAGCGCAAACGTGACTAAATTAAGAATAGACGCTAGCGATAAAAATACAAGTGGTAACGGAGGAAAAGATAAAGCTATCGCGGATACGTATAAAAATAGATATTATATTCCGCTAGATTTTGAACTGTTGACCGATCATCAACCTTACTATCAGTCGGGCATCGGAGATCGATTGACTTACGAACTCGTGTTTAATAAATTTTCTAACATGATTAAAAGCACCGACGATAATGCAAAATATATCATAAGCGGAATTTCTTTAGAATTTGAGGTCGTTCATATGCCGGAACTAGCTCGAACGATTAAAAATCAATATACCTCTCGGTTGAGCATATTGTTCGATCGCGTACTGAGACAGAGCGTAACTCCGTTAAACAAAAGAGATACGATGTGGAATATAAATTTAAATACCCCGGCAAAAAGTATGAAAGGAATATTGTTTTTATTCAAAGAACCCTCCACTAAAGAAAGCAACGTGTTTCATAATCAAAAAATCGACAAAGTTTCAATTACCATCGAAGGCGTTCCTAACCAACTCTACGCGCATGGGATGAAAAGGTAGCAACATTTCGAAGAAATTTCAAAATATTTCGGCGATTCTAAACAACAACACGCTATACAAGTCGTACAAGCTCTAAATTTATCAAACGTTAAACAAGCCGATTATTTACTCAAACGATATGGTTTATTTTTAGATTTAAGAACTAGCACCGACAATAAATTACATGGAAGCGGGAGACGAGTACAAAACTTGAGCGAAGGAATTACTATTCAAATTGAAAAAGAAGCGGAAACCGCGGGCGAACTAAACATGTATACTTTTATTATCATGGACGCGCAACTAAACATAAGAAACGGACGTTTTGAATCTGTCGATTATTAAAATTAGCGAGTATTGTAAAAGAAAATGTTGCCTAAATATCCACACGCGGCGTTAATTTGCGGACAAACGGGATGCGGAAAAACCGAATTTGTTTTAAATCTATTAGAAAAAGAATATTTTAAATATTTTAAAAATATCGTTATACTATGCCCTACCATAGGCGACAACGATACGTACAAAAATAGAAAATGGGTTCTAAACGACGATAACGTACACGTCAACGATTTAAACGAGATCTCGCTGAATAGGGCTATACAAATTTATAGCGATGCTTTTAAACAAGAAGAAACGTTGTTTATTATAGACGATTGTAGCGCTAATAAACAGTTGCATTATAAAAAATACGACGAGAATAATAAATGTATGATTACACAATTGGCTTTTAGCGGTAGACACGTACAACACAGCTGTTGGATTCTTACTCAAAAATACAATAGCGTATTGAAAGATTTTAGAGAGCAACTTAAATGGGTGTGTTTATTTTATTGTAAAGATAGAGACTCGTTTGAAAATTGTCTTCGAGAAAACGATGTTATACCAACGGCTGAACTACGAGATCAAGCGCGTGAACAACTAAAACAAGTTTTACATCGCAAATTGATTTTAAAAACGGATCAGCCTACCGATTATGAAATACGTGACTAAGGGTCCCCACTACGTTAAGAGCAATTACGCATAAGAAAAGAGCAATTACGCATAGGTTAAGAGCAATTACGCATAGGTTAAGAGCAATTACGCATAGGTTGTTTAGTAATTACCACTAGGTTACACATAGGTTAAGAGCAATTACCCATAGGGAATCGTATTTTAATAAATATTATAAAATCTATTTATAAATATGAATGCTGAACGAGTACAAGTTACATTTACGAACATATCTGTCGAACAATTAAATGATTTTATACATAATCTTAACCAACTTGTTAATACTGAAATAGAAAGAAAAAAACTAGTACAAGTTTTAAACGATAATACTGAAAAAGTAAAAGGTATATTTACGAGTATATCTGATGAACGAGTAAAAGATCTAATGTTTAATCTTAACGAACTTTTAAACACCGATGGGTTATCTAAAATTAATTATTGGTTTCTATATTTTTTTATAAATTTAACTGATTATTCTATAAATACGTATAATAAATGGAAGAAGTACATAAACTATTAAACGAAAATCCACAAATGTCGCCCGCGGACGATAACAATAACAACGATGATACGTCGTTGAAACAAAAAATACGTCTTTTATCGGTTGTAGTGGGGGGAGATTCGGCCAAGTTTTTCGGAAAAGAACTAAGCGTTAGCGATATTGAAGCTTTGTCTACCAAAGAGCGAGACGCGCTACACACGCAATATGAAACTAAATTAGGTCGCGATATTACTCAGTCTTTAGGTAGCGCCATTATAACGCTGTACGCTAAACTATTAGGATTAAGTTTAAATCGTATAGATTTGTACGGTCATAAATTTCAAATTGACGATGAAGGTAAATTAATTTCAGATTTAGAAAAAGATCCGTTCATTTCTAGCATGCTTTCTACCGTGGCGTGTGAAATATATTACAAGTACGGCATGTTGATCGCGCCTCTCAGCGCTTCGTTAATTACGGCAAAACATTTAAAAAGAAAAGAAGAATCGAGTATACATAATAAAAGCGATGGAAACGAACGAGATGGAGAATACACAACCGGAACAACCTCAAGATGTAGAAAAGAAACCGTCGACCGTGACGAAAACAGCGACTAAACAAAAACAAAAAAACAGAGTCGCGGCTGGAAAAAGACTCGCTGAAATTAATAGAAAGAAAAAACTGCAACTCGCTAAACCCGCGAAAAGCGTTAAAAAACTTTGCGATGCGTCGATCGAGCAAGAAAACAACTCAAAGAGCGATGGAACGAGCTATTTTGTTTATATAGCTATCGGTTTAGCTATTGGGGGTTTCGCTTATTTATTGTTTACACAGAACTCAGAATCAACATTTAGAAACGAACCCGCTCCGGTTAAACCTGCTCTCGTTAGAGAACCACCGGCAACGAGAGAACGCGTTGTTTTTGAAATGGAATAAAAGTTTTTAAAAAAAATATTATATTGATTAGTATAAAATATGTCTTCAATGCCGATAGATACGAAAACAATCGCCGATTCGGTTTATCACAGCCTCGTTTTTCGTGTTTTTATAGTTTTATATAGCATGGTCGGTAAAAAAGTATTAAGCGTAGAACCAGCCAATTTAAATAAACTTAATATGAAAGACGGGTTAAAACTCACCGTGACGGTCGCGGTAGCCGGTGCGACTCAAACGGCGTTAATTAAACAAGGAATTTTACCAGCCTCGCTCATGCCTAAAAATCTTAACGAATAAAAACATGTTGTACAATATTAAAATGAATGAGCTAAAACTTTCAAACGCTTATTATAGTCCGCGAGGATATTACAAAGGTCAAGACGCAATCAGCAAGCTGGCTAAAGAAACTAAAGTAAATGTAAAAACAGTTCGACGGTGGATAAAAAAGCAAGCGCTGTGGCAAATTTATTTGCCATATCCTAAATATATTCCAAGACCAACTTCATCAAATAGTACGTTTGGAAAACCGAATGAGGTTCATCAAGCGGATTTACTGTTTCTTCCGCACGATGTAGTTGGTAGAATTACGTACAAGTACGCATTAACCGTCGTAGATGAAGCGAGTAGATTTAAAGAAGCGCAACCGTTAACCGATAAAACAGCTACGCAAGTTGGTAACGCGTTTGAGAAAATTTATAAACGTAGTTTGCTTTCTTGGCCTAAAATTATAAAAGTCGATCCTGGAAAAGAATTCATGAGTAGCGTCAACGTATTGATGAGTAAACATAATGTTGTAATACAAAGAAGTGAAGCTGGTAATCACAGAGCTCAGGGTATAGTGGAGCGATTTAATAGAACTTTAAGCGAAAGATTATTTTCGCATCAATACGCGCAAGAAATAGCGACCGATACGAGAAACAGAGAATGGGTTAAAAGATTACCTCTAGTCGTAAAAGCGTTAAACAACGAGACGACGCGTCTTATAAATTTAAAACCAAAAGACGCGATTAAATTACGTAGCGTCGAGCAAAATCCGGCCTCACCAGCGCTAAGCGCTAAAAAGAATGAAAAAAGAATGCCAAACAACAGTTTGGTTCGATATTTATACGCACCCGGTGAAGCTGAAAAAGATACGAGACGCCGCGCGACCGACCCTATATGGAGTATTAAAATATACAGAATATCTAAAACGATGAAAGCTGCGAATCAACCCATCTTGTATTATTTAGAAGGAGGTCCCGCTCGTAGTTTTGTAAAAGAAGAATTACAAATTATTCCTCGAGATACAGAAAATCTACCACCTAAGCTTTAACGTTGTAGTGACCGTAATCGCAATCGTTCATAAGAGATTATAATTGTAATTGTTGTGTAAGAGATCGTAATTGTAATTGTTGTATAAGAGATTATAATTGTAATTGTTGTTAAACGCTAACGCCGTAATGACCATAAGCTCGAGTATCTATTCCGTTTTCTGAAATGTGTCTCTTTGTGTCTAAAGGTGATAGCGATATTTTATTTATTCGAGTTGTATATAGTCGATGTTTTTCATGCCTGATAAAATTCATAGGGTGATGCAGAGTATTTTTCAGAGACAAAACTTGTTTATAACGGTCGTGTTTAATATATTGTTCTAAAACTTGTTTTTTAACTCCTTTAGCTTTTCTTATTTGTTTTTCGTCCGATAAAAGTATCGAATACATTTTGGGTCTCAAACAAACAACTTCGGAGATTAGAGTTCCCGCACACTCGTCTTTCATTTTACCGATCACTTTTTTATTGTCTTCAGAATGTAAAAAATGTTGTTGTTCATAATTTGAAAAATCGTATAAATGCTTGTCTTTTTTCATATCTTTATAAACATCTCGAGTTTTAATTTCCAACAACAAGCTGTCCGTATCCGTGTATACCAACTCGCACTCGTATTTCTTCTTTAATTGATTGTAATAAAAATCATACATTAAATGTTTAGATAAATCCAGTACGCTCATTCCTATGTAAACCGGGCGGTTGAGAACGAGTTTTGTTTTGTGCATGTGAATCGCTACTAGATCGTTATCGAAAATCCTCGCCTCTGCAAAATTTGGTTTAGAGATGAGCGAACGAATTTGATTTTCCACTTTTTCGTCGTTTAACCGCTTCAAATTTACGTTGACGCGTTTTCGTACATTTTCCATCGTTTTTCCAAAAACTGAATTGTTCATGAGTTTAAACAAGTCTTTTTCAAAATCGCTCGTCGCGAGTTTTCTAAGTTGAGTGTTTTTATCAATGTACGATTTCATCCAACGTGCTTCGTCAAATTCTAAAACACGATGAATTTTAGTCAGCTTTAGTCCTAGTTGTAAATACAATCGTAAATTACGATAATGAAGCACGTAGTTTTTTTTATCATATAAATTTGGAACTAATTTTACAACGTTTGGAGCCGGTTTGTCTTTTAGTAAATTCTTTTGATAGTCGCTCATCCATTCTTTCGGCACCGTTAAAGACTCTGGCGCGAGTGGAAATGCGTTGTGAGAATCGTGTAATTCTTTGGGATATTGTAAATCGACTTCTAAAATACATCCTTTGTTCGGTTTAAATCCTTCGCTCTCGAGTTTGTTTACTCGTTTACTCGTCATCCATTTAAAATTACCCGTCGGTAAAGGTTGACTCATCGCGTAGCCGTATAAATTATTAGCGTCCAAGTAAGTAATGTAACTCGATGGAATATTTTCGTCATAGTCGTCTAAATATTTATTGTTTGCTTTAGCGTATCGTTTACTCACCATGCACGTTCCTCCTCGCGTGCCTTTCTCGATAAATAAATGCATGTCGACGTCTGTGAGCAATTCTAAAGTTTGTTTCGAATGTTTTAATAAAGCGTCCCAACTCAATCCGGGACTCGTGTAATAATTGGCCGGATCTAAACCGTATTCTCGTATACAAGTAACGCGAAAGTTTTCAAACACGTCCGCCAATAAGCAAGTATCGGTACGCACATATAAATCGTGATAGTCTCCTAAATTTTTACAATCAAAGGTACAAAATACATTCTTTGCGTGCTCGTATTGTTCTTTGGTAATGTGTTGGTTGTTTAAACTACTGTAAAAAGATTCCATAAGAGGAAGCTGTTTTTCTTTAAAACGCTCGAAAGAGTCCATGTACTCGTAAGGATAAATACCCTTGCTTTTTAACAGATTAAATTTTTCGAAGGAGGGTTCGAGTTTAGTTGTAATCGGAAAAGAATTGTTTGATTTTACGAGTTTATCCAACGAAGCTAGTAAAAATTGAGCGCTGTCTATAAATCGTAGTTGCCTGATTGAAAAAGAAATATACTTTTCGATATTGTTTGGAATGCACATTATAGATTTCCCTCGCTGCGACCCGCGGCCTGCATAATGAGATGAGAATCGTAGCCTCGCAAATTATGAAATACGACCGGAATAAAAGTTCTGTCTGGTTTTAAACTCAGTTTTAAATTACAATAATTATGCGCCGCACCTCGATATTTACCGGTAATGTGACAATGATCTCTTACCTTGCCGTCAGCGTCTTCAAAAAATGCCTTTTCGCATATCCAACACTCGCTAGCAGAGTTGTAATCTTCTACATCTTCTTTAGTCATGTTTAATTTTTGAGGATTTTTAAATACCATATTAATCTTTTCTTCTTCTTTTTCTAATTCAATTAAAAAGTGTTCAGCCGCATCTTCTCCTCTGTATACAACAGGAGAGCTAGTTTTACCGTCACAACTAACGACAACGTACGAATAACCGCAAACGACGTGTTCTTGTAGTCTCGTAGTACTCGTAGAGTTCACATCCACAACATTTTTAATAATACTTTCAAAGTCGGCGTATATTACGAAAGGAACTCGCATCTTTTTATGAAAATTTATAAATTTAACCGTATCGCTTTTTATCCTTTTCCGGCATCACGACTGTCGTCGGTCTGTCGTTAATTCCCTTGCACATTTTTACGTGATTTTCGAGATACGTTTTTGCTGAAAAACCCTGTAAACATCTCAAACAAAAATGTTTACGTTCTTTGTGATTCGTTTGATCGTAAAGTAATTTGTTCACATCTTTTATCCAAACATAGTGAGATCTAGCTTCTTCATCGTTAATCAATAATAAATTTATGCGATCCAGCTCCGCTGGTTGATCACTAAGTTTGTAAACTAGAATCGTTTTTGATTCGCAACCAAAAACATTTATCGCTATATTGTTTTGTTTCTCTACTTTTTTTATTTGGCTGATCGGCGCAGGGGCATCGATATTATTAAAATTTAAACCATCTTCAATCGGGTATTTACTCGTTCTATCACCATCCTTTTTCGTGGGAAAAAGAGCGCTGCGAAGAGCCCACCGCAAACAATCGTCGTCTTTGTTTTTTACGTTGATGCACGCTTTTTTATTTTTAATGTAGTCGCATAGTTCGATATAACTACCACCTTTCAGAGGTTGATATTTCGCGATAGTGAGATTCATATCAATAATTCTATCTATTTCCCATCCGCTGCCCTTTTGAGTCCATTTTTCTAAAGCCTCTTGAATTTGTGAATAAACAGTATCGAATATGTTTTCGATATCATCTAAATTCAATAAAACAATTTGCTTATTATTATGAAAACTTGGTTCGGCAAAATCGATCGCGCCGTCTAATTTTTCTTTATGTAATTTAACTCGTATAAATATCATAAACTTGAATGATTTAAAATCTTTCAAGTCTAAAGCCAACTTGGCAATAATCTTTGGTTTTACCGCTCGCCAAAATATATTTAGGTCGGTTCCTTTGCTGTGATTCAGCGGAACGACCATTATTCGTTCGCGTAAATATTTACCACCACTAATAGGAGGTTTAAATCTCAACTCTTCTTCTCGGTTGTGAAACCTTTTAATAGCGGCGATGTAGTCTTTTTTTATCAACTGCGCTTTTTTCCCAGAGCCGTGTAGTGGTAGCTCAATATTTTCAAGATTTATACGCTCTCTCAATTCGGCTAAATTTAATTTATATAATGGTTTTTGTTTTTGTCGTTTTAAATATTTTTTAACCGCGTTGTAATAACTACGTTTGTTTATTTTACCCTTGTTGTTTTGCACGAGAATTATTCGATCAATGTGTTCTTGAGCAAAATCTTTCAATTCTGGTAATGTGTATTTTGATAAATATTTCGTTGTCATCTTTATTATTAAACTAGATAATATTTTTTTGTTTTTTCATATTTTCTTATCTCATTTTTATAAGTATCGTTTTTTTAAAAACCAGCGGTAATACCGCGTAAAACCGGCGGTAACATCTAAATCTATTTTGTGACGTCATCAATACTTTCATGACGTCACGACCCCTAAAATGATATTTTTAAGTAAGCCCCATTTAGGGAAAGTCCCCTAAAAATGATTTTTGAAAATCATTTTTTAGTAGGTGCGCCAGGACCCCCATCTGACATACTACTAATGGTTACCCTCGCACAATCACCTGGGTCATATTTCATAGAGCGGCTAATGCAGAAAAAAATTGCTTCACAAATTGTTCTGCTCAAAGCAAAATTTAGCTGAAAACCCACCTGAAGCGATATACATTACATGTATTTTGGCTGGTAACCTATTATTGCTAAGCATAACATTTCTATGGTCAGCAAATTCTAGTTAGAATCCTAGTAAAAAAAAATTCCTAATGTGACATAATGTTTATAAAAAAATCATATTTGTGCTTTTAGGCTTTATTTTTATACATGTATGTGATATTTTCTGTGGGAGGATAAATAAACATCACCTGTGTTTTTCGCTATTCAAATGGCAATTTTCAAAAAACTTCTTTGAAACATTGCTTTTTTACTTGAGCTAAGGATAACAAATGCTTTAAAATGAAACAGCATGGATTTACAGTCACAATTTACAGATAATTAATTTATGGTAGGTCCCGTCAGACATTAATTTTGGCACTTTTGTTACTGATAAACCTAGCTTCTGACGCCATTTTTTGTAAAAAAAAGGAAATTATCAATGTTTCTAAAAGAAAAAATCGGAAATTGTCGGTAGAATACAGGCAACACATCTTTAAATAAAATATTACTGATTTAATGCCCACGACAGATTATAAAATCTGATTGGCTGAAACACAATCACTGGGGGGGGTGCATTTGTTTTCATTCAAGCTCTGTAATGCAATATTATTGTATAGTTTGATGAAATTCTTGCATCGGGTGATAAACAGTTGATTTAATTTTGCCCTACACCGACATGTGTATAGCATTGCATACTCGGTGCTTTTCAATTAAGTGTCTGTGGAAAAAACTTCACAGGCGACTCGGGCGGGATTCGAACCCACGACCTCCTGCTTGCTAGTGCAGACCTTAACCTCTCGACCACCGAGCTTGCCCGATGACAATTGGCCGGCTAGAATCCTATATAGCAGCGGGTGCCGCAATGCTTTTTATAGTTTGATGTAGGGCAAATTTAAAATCAGTTGTTTATCACCCGACGCAAGAATTTCATCAAACTATAAAAAATAGGATTTTAGCCAGCCAATCGTCATCGAGGTCGAGAGGTTAAGACATCTGCGCTAGCAAGCAGGAGGTCGGGTTTGAATCCTGCTCATGTCGCCTGTGAAGTTTTTTCCACAGACACTCGGAAAGCACTGAGTATACAGTGCTATACACACGTCGGTGTAGGGAAAAATTAAAAATCAGTTTAGCATTATTGTAGCTCATGATGCGGTTGTGAGTAACCTTTTTTAATTTCCAAACCCAACCTACGATGATTTATTATTATTATTTTATTTATATTTTATAATTTTATTTGGAGGGCGGCTTTGGAAAACGGTTTTTTTTTTTTTTTGGGGGGGGGAAGGGTTGACCCTCTGGATCCACAAGTTAGTCCTAGTGGGATTTGAACCCGGGTTTTAAAAAGTGTAATTTGGCTGATGATATCGAGGGCTTAAAACCAGAACTGGGTATGTCCACTTTTGCCTAAAATGTGTTATGGGGAGTTTCTAAATTTTCAGAAAGATTCAAATTTTCAAACTCATTTTTTTCAAAATGCCAATTTTGGACATGACCAGTTCTGGTTGTAAGCCCTTGATATACTCCTCTATCAAACTGCTGCTTAATGCACACCCAGATAAAAAAAAAAGTGAATCGGACGGTAAAATTTCTTGCAGACAAAGGTATTGATTGCTTACCTGGGCAATCTGCTTCATCATTGCCCGATACTGGACAATCATTTGTACCATCACAACGCATGGAGATATTTATACATGATCCATCGGAGCAAGGAAAGCCACCAAACATTGAGCAGAATGAATACGAAGACGCTGGGTACAAGGCACCTACAAGAAAGATGTAGAAAACAAACTATTCAATATCAGGGGCATGTTTTTGCGACCGTAACCAGAAACATGTTTGGGCTTTGGTCACTGGCTGGGTACAAGGCACCTACAAGAAAGATGTAGAAAACAAACTATTCAATATCAGGGGCATGTTTTTGCGACCGTAACCAGAAACATGTTTGGGCTTTGGTCACTGGTTAAGCGAGTTTGGTTGTGCTGCGATGACGTCATTGTTCTGACCAAACGTGAACCGAAGTTTGTGATCGGTTACAAGATGGTGGATTGTAAAAAGTAACAAAAGTTTTGTTAATTATTTGTTAAAACATGATGGAATGATTGTTTCAAGTTTATTACGAGCACTCACGAGTAAGTTCTATTTTGCAAACATATGAATTACACCGTATATTTGGAGAAACGTTGATGATTGAACACGTCGGAAACTGAAAACAATTTTCTGGTTACGTTTGTGTTTTCGCGTAGCTATGCCGTCTTGTTTCTGGTCAAGAACATGACGTCAGAAACAAGTTTCTGGTTAGGGTTGCGAAAATACGCCGCAGTTAAGGCTAACCCGACGCAGCTTTTAAACTAGCAGCTCATTGTGTTTGGTATAATCATGAAATCTTGAATACACGGGCGATATATATATATATAAGCCAGACTGAAATGAATGTTGACTTACGTGGATCTGGAACAGTGTCAATACGTAACCAGAAGCCTAGGTTTAGTTGGTTATTTGTTCCACTCTCTTTAAACTTCAGAACGAGTTCATTCCCGAATACGCTATCCCTCGTATGCAACTGGCCATCCTTCAGTTCAGCTCCCTTGCCCGACCATGCCGAGAGGGTGGAGGGCTCAGAGGCATCCGATCCAATAGTCAGAATGTCCCGTTGGGCCTCTGTGTCGAAGGATGCGACATTAATGCGTATATTGCTTCCAGATGGTGCTGAGATATGCCACACACAGTCACTATTGGTTGGGTATGGATCGCCCGTCGCAAAGCCTGGTGACAGTAAATGATACCTGGCTGCAGTCCCCGTCAGTTCAGATAAATTAATATCACTTGCCGTTGTAGAACACACGTTATTCACAAAACCTGCAACGTAAACCACAAGATTGATTGTAGGATTCCTACTCTATTTACAAATACAATTACAAACATATTTAAATAACTTTTGAAATTTTTATTAACTAGAATTTAAAATGAAATTTTCTGTACAATAGACCAATCCATTAAGCCCCGCCCCTTTACGTATTGACCAATCACAGCCACGATTACGCGTCCAAAAGTCTGACATGTTAAAATAACTGTATCGCGTCGATGACAAACGTAAACAAGCCGCCATTATGTACAGGACGTGCATATGCGCATGGCGTGCATCAGCGGCTCAATGATTGAGGGGAGAGGCTCACGTCACAGTGTTGTACCCACGTGGGGTAGCTTCCAGGCCTGATAGGGTTATTATAACAATAAGCCTCATGTCATGATTACATGATTACTTACCTGTGATGTTGACAAAGAAAGAACACTCGGCCGTATTATCATATGCATCGGTTGCCTGATACATGACAAGAGTTGAGGATGTCCCTGGTTGATGAGTGGAGTTGAGACTCACTGGTAGTCTTGAATTATCGGTTGAGTTGACAGTCCAGTTAGCCTCAGCTGATAAAGTAATATACACCAAAATATTATTAACAGATTACTGTTACTAAAAAAAAAGTCTCCGGTTTCTGGTCATCGGTCAGCTTCAAAATCGGTGCAGTGACGTGCTTTTTTTCGGCCATCTTTTTTTTTTTTGCTAACAGGGTGATACGTGATACATTGTATACGCAGGGACCAAATTTCCCATATAGAAAGTATGGTGGCTAAGAGAGGCCTCACAAATCAGGCAAACATTCATACCCCTTTTTGTGAACAAGTTGAAAAAGCACAGCATGGCAGAATTCCAATCGATCTCACAATTTTAGCTGCAATTGGACATCGTTTCATAGCAAAAAAAGAAAAAGGAAATTAAAAATGCCGACGCGCGGGTCTAAGGCGAAGCACACGAAGACCAGAAACCGGAGACTTTTTTGGGGCCTTATCTGTTGTTTTTACTTTGTAATACATTGATATTTTACATAGGGAAAGAGCTGCGGTTTCAGGTGGCAGCCCGTCTTTCCGGTCCCATACGCTAATTTGAATGAAAACAGTGAATTTGCAATATGATTATACTTGCAGTTTGAGGCGGCGTGGGTCTGAGGCGACGCGGGTCTGAGGCGGCGCGGGTCTGAGGCGACGCGGGTCTGAGGCGGCGCGGGTCTGAGGCTGGTTAGCTCAGTTGGTAGAGCGCTCGTACGGTAATCGAGAGGTCGCGGGTTGGAGTCCGGCATTAGCCAATTTTTCTTTGCTCGCGAACCGTTTATAATATTTCAGGTCAGTTTCTCCATATAAATCTACTTTGTGTACAACCACATAAAAGGCTTGTATCCGGTTAATTGTGTGATCCCCGCTACTGCCGTTACCCGGGTTGTTTGCATCTGACCGGGGCTTGATCCCTGGCTACTCGGCAGATATGGTTTGGCCTCTGACGTGGCCCCATAGAGCAATAGATAATTGGCATAAGTGGACCGCCCACCAACATACGAGCTGGTTAGCTCAGTTGGTAGAGCGCTCGTACGGTAATCGAGAGGTCGCGGGTTCGAGTTTGTGTGATCCCCACTACTGCCGTTACCCGGGTTGTTTGCATCTGACCGGGGCTTGATCCCTGGCTACTCGGCAGATATGGTTTGGCCTCTGACCTGTCCCCATAGAGCAATAGATAATTGGCATAAATGGACCGCCCACCAACAGAGGGGCTGGTTAGCTCAGTTGGTAGAGCGCTCATACGGTAATCGAGAGGTCGCGGGTTCGAGTCCGGCATCAGCCAATTTTTCTTTGCTCGTGAACCGTTTATAATATTTCAGGTCAGTTTCTCCATATAAATCTACGTTGTGTACAACCACATAAAAGGCTTGTGTCCCGTTAATTGTGTGATCCCCGCTACTGCCGTTACCCGGGTTGTTTGCATCTGACCGGGGCTTGATCCCTGGCTACTCGGCAGATATGGTTTGGCCTCTGACGTGGCCCCATAGAGCAATAGATAATTGGCATAAGTGGACCGCCCACCAACATAGGAGCTGGTTAGCTCAGTTGGTAGAGCGCTCGTACGGTAATCGAGAGGTCGCGGGTTCGAGTTTGTGTGATCCCCGCTACTGCCGTTACCCGGGTTGTTTGCATCTGACCGGGGCTTGATCCCTGGCTACTCGGCAGATATGGTTTGGCCTCTGACCTGTCCCCATAGAGCAATAGATAATTGGCATAAATGGACCGCCCACCAACAGAGGGGCTGGTTAGCAGCGCTCATACGGTAATCGAGAGGTCGCGGGTTCGAGTCCGGCATCAGCCCATTTTTCTTTGCTCGCGAACCGTTTATAATATTTCAGGTGTTTCTCCATATAAATCTACTTTGTGTACAACCACATAAAAGGCTTGTGTCCCGTTAATTGTGTGATCCCCACTACTGCCGTTACCCGAGTTGTTTGCATCTGACCAGGGCTTGATCCCTGGCTACTCGGCAGATATGGTTTGGCCTCTGACCTGGCCCCATAGAGCAATAGATAATTGGCAGAAATGGTCCGCCCACCAACAGAGGGGCTGGTTAGCTCAATTGGTAGAGCGCTCGTACGGTAATCGAGAGGTCGCGGGTTCGAGTCCGGCATCAGCCAATTTTTCTTTGCTCGCGAACCGTTTATAATATTTCAGGTCAGTTTCTCCATATAAATCTACTTTGTGTACAACCACATAAAAGGCTTGTGTCCCGTTAATTGTGTGATCCCCGCTACTGCCGTTACCCGGGTTGTTTGCATCTGACCGGGGCTTGATCCCTGGCTACTCGGCAGATATGGTTTGGCCTCTGACCTGGCCCCATAGAGCAATAGATAATTGGCAGAAATGGACTGCCCACCAACAGAGGGGCTGGTTAGCTCAGTTGGTAGAGCGCTCGTACGGTAATCGAGAGGTCGCAGGTTCGAGTCCGGCATCAGCCAATTTTTTTTGCTCGCGAACCGTTTATAATATTTCAGGTCAGTTTCTCCATATAAATCTACTTTGTGTATAACCACATAAAAGGCTTGTGTCCCGTTAATTGTGTGATCCCCGCTACTGCCGTTACCCGGGTTGTTTGCATCTGACCGGGGCTTGATCCCTGGCGACTCGGCAGATATGGTTTGGCCTCTGACCTGGCCCCATAGAGCAATAGATAATTGGCATAAATGGACCGCCCACCAACATACAGTTGGTAGAGCGCTCGTATGGTAATCGAGAGGTCGCGGGTTCGAGTCAGGCATCAGCCAATTTTTCTTTGCTCGCGAACCGTTTATATAATATTTCAGGTCAGTTTCTCCATATAAATCTACTTTGTGTACAACCACATAAAAGGCTTGTGTCCCGTTTGTGTGATCCCCGCTACTGCCATTACCCGAGTTGTTTGCATCTGACCGGGGCTTGATCCCTGGCTACTCGGCAGATATGGTTTGGCCTCTGACCTGGCCCCATAGAGCAATAGATAATTGGCACAAATGGACCGCCCACCAACAGAGGGGCTGGTTAGCTCAGTTGGTAGAGCGCTCGTGCGGTAATCGAGAGGTCGCGGGTTCGAGTCCGGCATCAGCCAATTTTTCTTTGCTTGCGAACCGTTTATATAATATTTCAGGTCAGTTTCTCCATCTAAATCTACTTTGTGTACAACCACAGAAAAGGCTTGTGTCCCGTTTGTGTGATCCCCGCTACTGCCATTACCCGAGTTGTTTGCATCTGACCGGGGCTTGATCCCTGGCTACTCGGCAGATATGGTTTGGCCTCTGACCTGGCCCCATAGAGCAAAAGATAATTGGCATAAGTGGACCGCCCACCAACATAGGAGCTGGTTAGCTCAGTTGGTAGAGCGCTCGTACGGTAATCGAGAGGTCGCGGGTTCGAGTCCGGCATCAGCCAATTTTTCTTTGCTCGTGAACCGTTTATATAATAATATAAAATTGCCTAAAATTGCCGGATTCACATGTCATAACTTCCTTATTTTTGGTCACAGGAACTAGGAAGATGATCCTTATATTATAAGTTAAATCATTGTAATCGTCTATTCAAGACCTTGACAATGATACCAGTTGTATTGGAATCTGTTGATTTTGAAATTTTTTGTCACATAGCTACAACTTAGGGGGAAGGCGGGGCAGGCGGGGCAGGCAGGGCAGGCGGGGCAGGCAGCCCTGTGTGTGGGGGAGGTGTGTGTGGGCAGGGGAAGTGGGAGGGGAAGTGGGAGGAGAAGTGGGAGGGGAAGTGGGAGGGGAAGTGGGAGGGGAAGTGGGAGGGGTGGGAGGGGCAGTGGGAGGGGCAGTGGGAGGGGAAGTGGGAGGGGATAAATATCCCGAGTTCCACTTTTTGTTCATCGAGTTTCACACCCTCCCAACTCTTCTAAAAATTCCCACTTCACCTACCTGTTGCATGGACATGGGTGAAAGGGTTCCTTCCTCCATGTGTACACATTGCATGACATATGCTGTGTTTTCTTGCCGATGTGTAGTCCCATCTCAATGATGTGGGCCCTCATTGGCCTCAATGTCATGATGTGAACGCACGGACATGGTTGTTGCTTTCGCTTTTTGGTTTGAAGCTTCACAAAATGTAGGCCAAAAATTCTCATAAACAACAGAGTTCAGCAACGAACAACGGTGAAATTCATTCATGTTGCAATAATTTGCAGACAAAATTCTAACAAACTTTCAAGAAATAGCAGTCAGTTAACTTAAGGCAAAAAATTTGCATAAAAAGTTTGAGCGTGACATTACAGTGTAATGGCTCCTCCATGCTTTGAACAAAATGGCCGCTGTCCTAATTAACAAAACAATAACTGTAGTCTGTACAACATTGCATGCCCATGCTTGCTCTAGGCATGAGCTGCTCAGCGAGCGCGAGCGCCACTGCACTAGCTGCACTTGAACTCTTATATTATTTGAATAACAATGTTGAAATTTCTCAACATGTAAAATTAGCCAATCACAGTCCTTGTAGCTTTATTCACAGGTGCAACAATATTTAATGAGCCCTGGCCTGGTGGACTCTTCCATTCTGAATGTGGATGTAACTTTTGGACGTTTGTCATGCAAAACAGCTGAAGTGACTCTGGTGCGCGTGCGCGTGCCTGGGCATCAAGCAACAAACAACTATTACATACAACACGAGTGTTTTAATTTTGTTGTTGTTAAATTTTTCTAAATTTTCTTTTAAAATGAAGTGCTGCAATTTAAGAGAAAAATTTCCAATACATTTCTAAATTTTTAGCTGAACACCGCAGGTTCCTTAACAATTTTCTTAATCCTCATAAATGCCAAGGGACTATCATCACAATCAGAGCAGACTTTCAACAGGGCATGGAATCAGTGTCCTAGTTTAAGATGAACACAGTGACTGAAAATTACTGGCTCTCTTCTGCAGCAGCAATGCTGATATGACCTTATCTTGTGGGTATTATTTTCACTCACTGAGTTAATCTATAATTAGCACTCCGATTCCATGCCCTGTTGATCGTGATGATATTGCCCCTTTAAAACATCTTAAAATTTTATCAAAGATGTATAGGGACTTACTGATAGAATTTTACACTTGAATAGTAGGGACAGAGAAAACAGAGGGGATGTATAAGGCAGCTAGGGGTAATGGGACAGGTGGGAGACAGTGGATGGGGAATATTGAAACATCTTAGGAGACAGAGAGTGGAAAAGAGGATTGCGAGGATGACAGTGAATGTGAATCAGGGGAGGGCTGGAGGGCTTGTGAAGTACGAGGAACCACAGGAAGTACAAGGGGGAAATAGACAGTCAAGATGATGTACGTATGTGGGTCAGGGGAGGGCTTATGTGAGGTGGGAAGGAGGAAAGGGGAGACAGAGTTTTTTGTGTTAGAATCACTAAAGTAGTGATGACAAACTACATTGTTCTATTTTGCAATCTGAGTATTTTTTATTACTACATGTATATACCAAAACAAGAACACATAAGTACTAAATGAGCAGCAAACAAAAAAAATCACCAAATATAAAGATCCAGATATTAAAGGGGGCACCCACCAAAAACTCAGTTTTCTTTTCTCCATCACTATATCTTTACCAGACTTGTTTCATACATATTGCAATATTTTGCATATATTTGTCATGGCCATCCCTTGTATCCAGCATCATTAGCAAAATAAACAATCAATGGAATGGAATCAGAATGCTAGTTTTAAATTAACTCAGTGACTGAAAATAATACTTTACATGATTAGGCCATATTACCATTGCTGCAGCACAAATGATTCAGTAATTTTCAGTCACTGTGTTCATCTTAAACTACGCCACCGATTCCATGCCCTGTTGAAAGTCTGCTCTGATTGTAATGATATTGTCCCTTTAAAGCCATTATATAATTTCAGTAAATAGTAAAATTTACAATATTTTTATAGATTGTTTATGATAAAAATTATCCTTTAAAGTAATGAATTCTGAAATACTCCTTACTCTGAGTAAATAAAGCATTAAACTGCTGGAAAATAACTTCTATCAATGTGATTATAATCATTAGTTTACATTTACTTTAATGGAGGTTGGTCAAAAACTGAACACTGAATTTGAACATTTTCTCAAAAACCAGATGCTGAAATTGAGTTGAATTTTTTAATTTGTTTGATATAATTGTCTATGAATTAAATGCATTAAATTGGGGCTTTAAAGCCCTATCCACTCTGTGTACATCGTATCCATCTAGTGGTGAAATTACACCCAATGTCGTGATATGATAGCCATGCACTTTCAATCAACAGTCAACAGTGAACTAACAACATATCTTGTACCGAATGAGGCTGTTTCTGTGTGTTAAATGCAACAAATACCGCCTCCAACCCCCTGAAAAACTAAACAACTTTTAGCTTAAAATCCAGTTGATCTGGTGAATTGAACATGCATTCCATTATGTGATGATCTGAGGGCTCTATCATCTACATAATAATAATAATAATAATAACGAAGTCTTATATAGCGCACGTATCTACCTATAAGGTACTCAAGGCGCTGAAACAAAGATAAACAACCAGATGTGGGATTTGTAAAGAAGGAATTATAATGTGAATAATCAAAGCGCCCACAATGGGAGAGTGCGGTGGCGCAATTTGCAGCCAAATCAAACCAGAAACACTTTCACGATAAGTATCCTGGGTTCTTTTACGTGCATTACACAACACACGGGACCTACGGCTTTACGTCCCATCCGAAGGACGAAGCAATTATGGTTAAGTACCTTGCTCAAGGACACAAGTGTCACGACCGGGACTCGAACCCACACCCTGCTGCTGGCAACACCAGAACTTGAGTTCGGTGCGCTAGACCGCTCGGCCACGACACTCCACATTACTGTTAAACCCAGAATAAAATACTGGAAACAAATACTAAAACTCACTACAATTGTGCTTTACTGTATTTGAATCAATATTCATAAATGTCCAAGACAGTTTAGACAATCTGATTGGACAAAACGTAATCACGTGGGGGTGTATTAACGGATGGTAAAGACTGGCTCATCAAAATCAGCACCAGCTGTTCAATAGCTGTTTCAACCAATCAGAGTGATGAAGATTGGCATCACTGTGTCTCCAAAACGTGAATTCTATTTGGCTTTATTCATCAAAAATTACATTTTTTTTTTTTACATTTTGAAAACGAAATCGATACAGGCTTTTATGAATGGGAATAACAGTTACCGACCGGCTTTGGGCGTGGTCACGGGCGAAAATTTTTAATTCTATGTCACCTTAGTTATGAGAACATTTTTAAACAACATAAATAATTTTTAAAACATAAAACAGTTTTGAAAAGACTAGTGTCCTCATTAATTTGATATATAAAATAAAAAGGTTCCAGCATGGGTTTTCCCAGATCACATCACATGTCTTAACAGAAAAGTACAACAAAACATATACACTTTTTCAAATAGCATCCCTGTGGCCTGTGCAGCATTCAATTTTATATTTTTGTAAAAATCCGTTAATTTTCTAGAACAGCATCCTACAATGTTAAATTTTTCTCCTGTACCAGAGGTAAATTCTGTCAAAAAAGGGAAATAAACTGATTTTGATAGCCTTCAAGACAAAGATATTACAAGGGATGTTTGCTACAAAGTAAGTTTTAGGTAAATCTTTTGAAATAAACAATATTGTACTAAGGCTTTAAAACAAATTTGACTTGATTACCCACAAGTAGGACTAATTAATAGAGACAATACAATCACTCTCCTCAGACGATCCAATTCCATTAGTTGTACGTTTATTTGTACAGGCATGGCAGAATATGCTGCCCTCTTGTGTCTGGTACGTGCCAAGTGGGCACGGACGGCAAGCATCCTCATCAACAAACCATCCCGACTCACATGGAACTGTTCAGAAAAAAACATATATCAAATTGTTTAAAAATCTGGATACATGATACACATACAGATTAGTGGCTTTTAGAAACCAAACCCAAACTGTTTAAACCATGCACAGCATGTACATGTATTTGGCATGCCTCTAAAGTGTGCACATGCCCATGACATACTGTGAGTAATGTATCAACTTCTTCACTCTGATTGGCTTAGATTACGGGTCCAGATGGACAGAGATGCTTGTGTGTGACGTATTTAAAATATCTCAAGTGGTCTTAAACAACAACCTACCGGTCTTAAACAACAACCTACCGGTCTTAAACAACACCAACCAGGCTTAAACAACCTAGTAAAAATGGTCTTGAAAATACACACATAAGCAGCTCTCATCCAATCAGAATGTCTAAACTGTTGGGACATTAAAGGAACAATATCGTCACGATCGGAGCAGACTTTCAACAGGGCATGGAATCGATGTCTTAGTTTAAGGTAAACACAGTGACTGAAAATTACTGGTTCATTAATGCAGCATTAACAGTAATATGACCTTATAGGGGAATTATTTTCAGTCACTGAGTTAATCTAAAACTAGTACTCCGATTCCATGCCCTGTTGATCATGACAATATTGTCCCTTTAATAAATTACTGTTAAAACAAGCTTCTGAAAATTATTTTTTGAAATATCTCATTTAAAAGCGTTTGTTTTGCTTTCTAAAAGAAAATTAGAAATGTTCCAATTTTAACAAAAATTCCCAGAAATTGTGATTCAGGTTCAAACTTGGATCCACAGTGGTGAAAGGAGAGGAAATTACCCCTATGCTAAACTGATTTTGTTAGAAGACAAAACACCAAAGCGCTTACCGCATCGTGCGTCTGCTGTAGTGACACGCACCATGCCCTGTGGACAGATGGGTAAACCATCGGTTGTAGTCTGTTCGGTGTCAATGTCATATATGGCATTGTCAATGCTGACAGCAAAATGACCCGATGTGGATTGGTTGACAAGATACATTGTACTGTCACGAAGCTCACTTGCTGCTACCAAACTGGTTGTATGATTTGTCACTGTTTATTAAACAAGAAAGGAATAACTTATAAGTCACTAATACAATAAAGAGGAATTGCCTGTGATTTTGACGAGGCTATTTCAAATCTTTAACAAAATAAAAAACAGAGGTACATTTTTGCATGTTTTTACAGTTTTAATAATTTTTTAAAATTAATTCAGGCACTTTTAATTTCTTTTTAACCATGCTTTTTTATAAAAATTTTGTAAAATATTTCATTTTAAAGTATTTATTTTAGGTAAATATATATTTTAAGATTAAAAACAAAATTTCCAAAAATCACCTGTAAAATAGTAAAAAATAAAAGTGATGAGGGTAAATTATCCTCATATATTAATATACTTTTATGTATTTTAGTACTTGGATCTTGTTAATAAGGGAATAAAAGTTTAATGCATGGCTTTAATCATCTCACCTTGTTCGTTAGTGAGGTTGTGCCAATCTGGTACGTCCACATTATGCTCCAGTGAGATGGTGACATGAATCGATTGATTACGCCGTCTAAACGTATGACCCCTAGGGTCTGGTGGACTACAGCCGCTGACCTGTATAAAACACATGGAGATCAGTAATGCGAATAAAGATGAGTCAATTAATATTAAGGACAGAGGCTGGTGATGATCCTGAAGAGCTCCAGGAAGAGGAACACGTTGATGTGACTCCTGGGGAGTTGGTGAGTTCACAGAATGCAGATGAGGTCACAGGTATGGGAGACCAAGAGAGTGGAGGAGTAGAGGATGGAAAAGAAGATGCAAGTATTGACTTGACGGAGGAAGAGCTCGAGATTAGGAAGAGGATTGAAGAGGTAATGGTATCAGTAAATGGGACAGGTAGGTGGAGTATTCCTGTATTGCGCCAGGTCCCAAGGAAAAAGCTGAACCATGTGTCAGCTATGGTGAGTAAATTCCTTGGGATGGTAAGTACTAATAACCTTACTGAAAATAACAATCTTGTCTTTGCAGGTGCAGTTGTAGTAGCGGAGAGATTGAGGGTTGAATGTTCACAATCACAACATGAAGATAATAAACCTTGATGGAAACGCAGACCTGATAGGGCCAAATTAACAAGTTACGCAAGGATCTCAGTAGTACAAATGGATTTGCAATGAAAGATTCAGATATGAGGAAGAGATTAATAAAGAAGTATCAAGTAAAAGGAAATGGGATGAGTGTAGTTAAAGAGGAGATAAAGCAAAGGGTTAAGACAAAGGCTGTAAGAAAGTGAGGAGGTACGACAATAGGGTCAGGCAGTTCCATTAAAATCACCTATTCAGTATCAATCAACATCAATTATACAAAGAAATGGACAGGAAGTGCGATAACTCACAAGCAGGCCCAGAGCCAGCGGTAGTAAGAACTTTCTAGGGTGGTTTTTGGGATCAGACTAGTGAGCATAACAGACAAGCCGAATAGTTAGCTGATGTGAAAGACGAATTGAAGAATGTACAACAACAAGAGGGATTTCAGATTGATGTGAACAAGGTGAGAAAAAATAATGGGTCCTGCTCCCTTCCATCTCCCACTAGAGGGCTACGATGTGCAGTTTTACCTGAGCCTGCTTCCCAGAGCACGAGTTGTCTTGGATACACTTAACGGAGTTCAGATTGGATGTAACCGCATTGTTGACTAGCTGACGAACAAGGTCATCTTTAGTCACATTGACACCATCACAGGACAGGCCATTATATGCCATGTTCATCTTCATGGCAAACTTGGATGGTGCCTTGTACTCTGTTGGAGACAGAAGAATTATGGCATTATTCACTAGAGACACACAGTTTCTCCAGGTGATTGTAACAAAGAAGGGTCTGTCAACAAAGAAGGTTTCTTGGGTTGAGGCAATTTTGTGCATGCCCCTTTCCCGGTTGGTAGGCTGACATTTGTAAACGCGTCTTTTTAACTTTTAACGAATGGGTATTTTGCAGGCAAAACAAAAGTGGTGGAAACACATGGTGCAGTTTCGACTAAAATGGTTAACATCGTCATATCATAAAGTCATCTTTACAATTAGTACTAAATAGAATTGAACCTTTTGACTTTTATGTCATACTTTATAATGTTTATCTGGTGGGTAATTGTGGCTAATTATTTGGTGGCAAGCATATGTCAAGGAAATTTGGGCCCGTCTTTATTTGGTGGGTGTCAGAATCGCTGTTGATTTTATAATAATAAATTTTGTCTTTCAGAGATTTGAGAAAAACCAAGTGTTAGACTCTATCAAGTTTGTTTCTAATGTCCGTCCAGCAGTCCCTGAAGGTACATGTCTTATCTGCATATCCTTTGTATATAAAGCCTTGATTTAGCAGTTCTTTTGTTTAGGACTGACATAGTTTTGTGCATAGTGATATGGTTGAGTGAGTTATCAAGAAACTTAGCTGGAATTTTTAAATAAAAAAATACAAAATATAAGGAGGAAAGTATTGATCGCTTTTGCTGCCAGACAACTGACTGTTGAAAACGAGTACAACCTTTTATGTTGCTACCCATATTGTGTTTATTGAACCTCAACTGACGTATCCCATATAATTTGTATACATAAACAGCAATGGGTTTCTTTGCGAATTGGCTGAATAAGCCACATGGACTGGTGCCGCATCAAATGGTGTATTTTTAGTCATTTGTTTTACTAAAAACATGTATTTATAAAAGTCAAATGTTATTTTAGTCAGTATGATGGATGTCTAATAAGTCATGAAATGAATTAAGTATTGCTTAGATGCTTAGAATGTCTCTTATGTTGAACCGAGATACCATTATAAAACAAATTATACACAAGATATCAGGTGGTAATGTGTTTGCATACCACAAACTTTGAAATGTGTTTGTAGTTATTATGTAGTTGTTATATATATATAAAACAAGACTTTTAAAATATCAAACTTATAAAGTTATAATTGTTGACTGACCTGTACACTTGGGGAAGATTAATATAGGATTATTTTCAGTTTCATGTGACCATTGGTATTTGGTTGACGGACCACAACGATACAACGGTAGAAATGCTCGGCTGAATGCATACCCTGGTCGGCATGAGATTGTACAGTTCTGCTCTTCATTATCAATCTCACAGTCGAGGTTTCCTTTCCATGGGCGCTTTAAGATCTTACAGCCTGAAACAAGAACACAAAGAGTATTTATAAATCCCAATATTATCTGGCCTGAATAAGGGAATACAATAAATCAACTTCTACACTTGGATTGATTCAGTTCGTGTCCAGCGCTGCACAGTTGATAGGTCAACAGACAATTTTACAATGTATTTGTCTATATTTAGAACAGCTCTCAACCAGTCAGAATGGCTAATTAGACAAATACAAAATCCAACCACCAGATAACTGACAACAAGAAGATGACAAAGAATAAGATTTGAGACACAGAACCTTATTTATCCCAATATGAATTGTTATGGTCATCAAAATACAAGATTTTATGATTTTATAACCTTCTTAATATTAAAAATGAACAAGAGAAGACAAAAAAAATCAAGAGCCCCAGACCAAAGAAAGATAGCACCCGAGGTAAGATAACAAAACAAGTCAACTAAATCACTGTCTGGTTACTCTCCTAGTGCTATCAGAGCAAAAACAAAACTAACAAACATGAAATACAGACAAGTAAGACTAATTGTGGTTACACCATGTGAAATTCTCAATTGAGTAGTAATTAGTTCCGAAAGAACTGGAGGTTACAACTCGACGTTTCCATCAGTATGCTCTGATCGTCCTCAGGAGAATGAACTTTTTAGAACTAATTACTACTCAATTGAGAATTTCACATGGTGTCACCACAATTAGTCTTACTTATCCTCTTCACCATGCAAAGCTACAAGTTTTACCAATGAAATATATACTAAAGACAAAAACAAACAACCACAAAAAAATTAGACAAATATAATCGGACAACAACAATAACACAGATAGATTTCAAACTCAAGGAGAAAAACCCATAAAAATTAAAGTTTCCAGAAGCCGTATACCCTATTTCATTGCGTTCTACTCCTAGTTCTTTGTCACAAAATTTCATCAAAATCCGCGGATAACTTTATTGAAATATCTTTGTGTACACACACACTCACTTTTTCCGTAATTGTGGGGACATACACTCGCTTTTACACACAGTTGTGAGTACCAAAAATGCTATGGGGACATGAAAATGTCCCCACAGATACGGTGTCATGGCCTACCCTTTTCTTGTAAGTCCCCACAACCCCGCGAAGGCCTACCCACACACACACACACCCCCACACAGTTTACCATTTATACTTTCAGGTAATCTTAATCATTTTGAAAACAAATTCTGAATAAAACTTTGACTTACTACGACATGGTTCAGTGTTGCATTGCTGAGTATCACTGACTTGCCCAATGCAAGGAGGACCTCCATGGGTCGGACTGGGGTTGGTGCAGTTACGGTAACGGGACTGGGTGCCACCTTCACATGACTGGCTGCATTCGTCCCAATCACTCCATTCACTGAAGCCACCGTCGACTATAATAATGGAAATAATTCATTGTAACTTTTATTTTCAGCAAAAGGAGGAAAAAGGAAAACTTGCAGATATGAGGAGATGCTTTTGTAATAATCTCATTCTACAGATTGTTGTACAAGAGAGAGTTGTGTGCCGAGGCAGCACCATAGCAACGCTGGAGCACCCCTGCAAGTACATGGAGATATCAATTTACAACAAAATTTGTATGAACTCAAAGCACCCCAGTCCAAGTCAGCTTTCATTGGCTGTAGGAGCATTGGACTGGAACTGACATCAGAATTAGGTACAAAACTCTATTGACTTATCGCCGTTTGTAGCCCTGCCCCTAAAACAACCCATATGGAAGTTTGTGCAGTAGTTTTGGATGTCTTATATAGTTTTTCTTTGGGTATTGTTTCATTAGATGTATTCACACGATTCTTGTGATAGGTCAAAGACTGAGATATATATGGGTTTAGAGAGATGAAATATTAAGTTCAAGTAACTGTTGTTAAAGCTATAATGTATGTTTATAATTGTACAGAACTGAGTGTACAGAATCTTCTGTTTGGCATTTGGCTAATGAACAATCAAGAACCCAGTTAGGAATATGTAACACTATTGATGGAAAAACAAAACTGTTTTAAAGGTCTCAGTCTTAAAAGCCATTTAAGACCACTGGTGTTCTTTTGTTCTGATGGGCTCAAATACAAATGCTGTCTCAATATTGACAGAATTAAACCACAATCTTGTGCAAAACCTTTTAGGCTTGATTTTACCTTTCTGCAGCTCACATGCTTGTCCTGAGAATTCTACTGGGCACTCACAGGTGAAACTCCCAATGCCATCCACACAGGTACCGCCATTGTCGCAAGGCGACGGTCCTGTTCCGCAATCGTCAATGTTTACCTCACAGTGTTGTCCAGTGTAACCGAGGGGACATTGACAGATGTAGTGACCAACAAGATCATGGCAGGTGCTACCTGACTGGCATGGGTTTGAAGCACAGTCATCCACCACTGATGATGGGGAAAATAATTGAGATTTAAATCAGTGGCTATATCTAGATATGGGGCATGAGCATGTGCCTCCATTCGGTTTTTATTTTTTTATTTGTGAAAATATTTTAGCAAGCACTGGGCATTGTACTGCACTGTAATGTTGACTTCAAGGGTCCGTAAAAAATGATGTCCCGGGTAGCTTGGTAACAGTTCGGGAAAAAGTAGTGTTGAAATGGTAGCTATGAAAACTGGTGATTTGATTCTGAGATTGTACCAAGACAAAACATTTACCGTCACACAGAGAGGGCATGTTGACTTGGATTCTTCCAAGGGATGCCATGTCCACGAAGTCAGCAGCTGCAATGACATTGCCTGGGATGACAGAGCTACAAGTACTAGCGAGCACAGCGATCAATAAGGCATCTAACGCTGTGTCCCACAGGTTCACGTTACTCAAAGAGCTGTGGAGCTTGCCAGACTGGGTAGAGGCTGTCCAGGACAGAAAGTCAAATCAAGAAAACCAATTACAAATTACAAACAGCCAAATCTAGTGCAATAATTGGAGCTGATTGATAAATACTTTATGTTGACAGGGGACAGACTTTTTAGGTACAATGAAAGAGCATTCCAGGTCTATTATGAAACTCACTTGAACCATGCAGTTCTCCGAGAGTAAACTGTCCTCCGCTATTAATACGGCTACCAGGTCGGATGTGATAGCGGCTCTGGACGAGATGCCCATCCTTGAAGATCCTAAGATACCCTCCGTGTTCATCCCAAGAGATGGCAAGATGATGCCAGTGGTTATCATTCACACTGACTGACGATGAAAACCGGTATCTACAGTAATGAGAATTATAAATAATCAGCATATATGTACATGTACTTTAAGGTAGGCATTAAAGCTCCTTACATTATTACAACCCCTGGTCATCGGGCCAATGCTATTCCTGAAACCATCTTAACTCCGTCAGCAGCCCCGGCAGCTAGATTGATACACATTTAGTAAATCATTCACACTAACAAACAGACACCCATTTACTCCTAGTTGGAGAGAATCAATTGTAGTTAATTAGTGTCTAGCTCAAAGACACAAGCAGCTAGGAATCAAACCCTTATTCTGACAACTCAGCCACAAGAAGTTAAGTCTGCTTGGCTACAAAACACCAGTACATAAAGTACATACATGTGAGGGAAAACAGTTTTCAAGAAGTATACCATAGCACTATTACTGAACTTTCACAGATTAAACCTGTGAAAGTGTCATCATAAACATGTACTCATGTTAGAGAAAATGGAATGTTTTGACATAATTCCTTTTTTCCCTCTAAAATAGAAACGCTTCAGATGACATAAATTCTCAGAATGGTTGGTACATGTACGTGCAACCAAAGTAAGTAGGCTCAATATTAGATAATAACTTGTTAATTTAATAATCTGGTAATTACCAATGTAGAATGTTCCCTTTAAACATCTAACTTTCAACTAAAGTTTCAGCTTATTGTGTAAATAATGAGAAAATAGTGAAAATGTATCCAGCTTGTTGGATTAAACTCACCCCTTTACAAACACTGTCAGTGCTTCAGGATTACTGACAGCAAATTCTGAATTCTGTAGCGTCTGGTGACTGTCCTGTGCCATATAGGACAATATGACTGCATCGTGTGTTCGTGTGTCTGAACGAATCCATAAGGTAAGGGTGAATGCTTTCAAAGAATCGTCAACTACTTGCTGTAATGTGACAAACTGACTTGTTTGATTGCATCTGAATACCATGTCAAAATTAGATGGAGCATCTGTACAAATAAAAAAAGGAAGAAGAGTGGAATTTCAAAGATATGAATATCAAAGGTTTATTTTTTCAGAAGCATAGTTTACAGTATTAAGTTTTACATTCCCAAAATGATTTATTGTCAGGCTGTGTCATAAATTCATTTAGGCACTTAATGAATGTTAAACCATGCTTTTCAATTTTTTTTTGCATTACTTGTTCATTTCCACATCAACTGTGGGAGAGCCTTTTTCATCTGCCATCTCCAGTCCATAAAATAAAGTTTATTAAAAAGAACATGAACTTAAAAGAATAAACAATGACAGGCCTGAGAATGTATAGCTATATCCACAAACTGTGAGGCGAGAACAGATTTTTCAAAGATGCAAGACTATATGCAAGTTTACAGTGATGGGAGGGCTGGGGACTTTAAACAAATCCAGATTGGTGTTTTGTGTCAGTTTGAAAAGTGGGTGTGACTAGCCATGATAATATTATCTTGTTGGTGGTATTGTTTGCTTGTTGTTATGTACAAACTCTTACATCCATCGCAGAATCTGCCGACAAATCCTCGTTTACACTTGCACTGGTATTCGTTCAGGCCGTCAATGCACTGAGCTTCATTCTGACAGAGATGTCCCTGGCACTCATCGATATCCTGCTCACACTGGTCACCACTAGAGAGTGAGAGAAAAATTTAAAAAACAGATGCTAAGTTGAAGCTCAAAGGTTCATATCACATTGTTGGGCACGGCTGGGCAACCATCATTTCACAACAGTTGTAACGAGTCCCTGAATATTTGGACTTGAGGTGAGTCAAGTTGACTAATTAATTAGTTTAGATTTATTTTATTAAAATCACAAATCATGGTCCGAGGGCCAAAATCCATGTGACATGAATACAATAGCAACAAGTAAGTCACTACGTGCATAAAAAAAATAAACATAATAAATTTGTATAAAAAAGCATGTTGACTACAGTGGAGAAATACACATAAAAATGGACTAGTTCGCAATACCAAGAATGCAAGTAGAAAATACCAGATTTAAATTGCACAAGGAAAATTTAAAATACAAATTCACAATTATTTTCCATGTTAAATCCCTAAATTCCAATCCACAAAATTCAATATTTATTTTTGAAAATTTCTGGTTGTTATTTTCAACATCATCAAGAAAATATTGTGCATTTGTTTCCCAATGAGTAAAAAATGATCTCAATAAAGTTTAATGTCACATGTATATGCTTAAATGTTCAGAGAGACCTTCCTGGATGCAGAATTTTCTGGGTCCTTGTTTCACTTGTTTAAAATCATTTATGCCTAACCATCACTTTACAAACTTACGTATAGCCTGGTTCACAGACACAGAAATGAGTGTTCAGTCCATTAATACATGTGCTTCCATGTAGGCAAGGGTTTGGACACGGCCTAAGTAATGACACAGTCACTATACAAACTTACGTATAGCCTGGTTCACAGACACAGAAATGAGAGTTCAGTCCATTATTACAGGTGCTTCCATGTAGGCAAGGGTTTGTACACAGCCTAAGTAATGACACAGTCACTATACAAACTTACGTATAGCCTGGTTCACAGTCACAGAAATGAGTGTTCAGTCCATTAATACATGTGCTTCCATGTAGGCAAGGGTTTGGACACAACCTAAGTAATGACACAGTCACTATACAAACTTACGTATAGCCTGGTTCACAGACACAGAAATGAGAGTTCAGTCCATTAATACATGTGCTTCCATGTAGGCAAGGGTTTGTACACAACCTAAGTAATGACACACAGTCACTGTACAAACTTACGTATAGCCTGGTTCACAGACACAGAAATGAGAGTTCAGTCCATTAATACATGTGTTTCCATGTAGGCAAGGGTTTGGACACGGCCTAAGTAATGACACAGTCACTATACAAACTTACGTATAACCTGGTTCACAGAAGCAGAAATGAGTGTTCAGTCCATTAATACATGTGCTTCCATGTAGGCAAGGGTTTGGCTTACAGTTGTCAATGGCTACTTCACACCGCATACCAGTGAAACCTTTATAGGAAAACAATTCATTCTTGACAATGACTGGAATAGTAAGTACATTTACATGTAACTTGATGGCATGATAAGTTTTGGATAAAATTGTAAATATTTCTCAACATTTCTATTAATAATTATAATGTCACAAAGTTGTTTTTGGTAGTTGTACAAATTTAGTGTTGTTTGTAATTAGTAGGCTATGTCATAGCTACTTTTGGTCATAGTCGTTTATTGGTTCAAGGTTGAATGGCCACAATCAGAAGCGAGGTTAAAAATACAGTTCACTGCGGGAAGTTTCAATAATCTTGGGTCATGTGTTTTGCATAAAGTGCCAAGAGGCAGCTGGGTATGAAATGGCATAGCTGGTGAGATTTTGTATGCCAGGCATAAAGCCAAAGTGGTGGGGGGAAAAGAGGATGTCACCGCCCCACTCTTGGGCTTGTGGGGAGGGGATGATAGTTGTTCTGTGACCTCAATCAAAATGATTTCTGGGTGACATTGTTCCAGGGGGTACTTGTTTCCCAAAACATTTTCGCCACCCCTCCATTGACAAATTTCTGGCTATGCGCCTGTTGTATGCTAGGGCAAGCCAGAATTTCCGAAAAGCCATAGATAACATGCCAAAAAACATGATGAATTGTTTGGTTTAGAGGTATCATGTTGATACAAAATATTTTACTTTTTGAGGAAAACTGATATTTAAAAAAGTTACCTGGTTGGCATATGCAGTGGTGAGTTCTGTTTCCCGTTGAGAGACACTGTGCGTTGTTTTGACAAGGCTCTGCTTCACAGATATCTAAACGTGTCTCACAACGATGTCCAGTGTAGCCTGGTTTGCAGCGACAAGAATAACGATTTGCCTAAAGGGTAGATTTTAAGAAACTGAATTACACTAATTAATTAAATTAATGCATTTAACCATATTTGATTAATGACCGTGTAAGAAGTAAGATGAATTGAGTAAACATTTCCACTTTTATTAGCTGTTCCGCGCTTTACAGCGGAACAGCTCTTGTTTTCGTCAAGATTTTTATTTGTTTTTATTATTATTATTATTATTATTCTTTCTTTCTGCCAAAACACCATAGCATTTGTACACGATTTTTGTTTACTCCAAAAGTTATACTTGGCAAAATATGAAAGAGTCAGATCCTATATCATATTAAAGCTTATGATATGAAGTTATTAAATGTAGTTAGTTTAAGATTCTTAATTAATTAGCTTAGTTATAGTCACATGAATATTTAATTATGCAATCTTGTAATAACCATAGCTCAAGAAGGATACACCCGATCAAACTTTTTTCAGTTATACATTTGTGGGGTACTGAAGATGTGCCTTTTGGCCTAAAACGTTTTGTTTGACGTCATCATGACATAATTTATATCGTGTTTTGTATCTGTGTACAAAACACATGCACTGAAAAAGTGGAAATTTTTCATAGGTAGCCAACACACTTTTTGTCATAATCTCAATATCCGTGTCATAGTTTACATAAATCATCATTAAAACGCATCAGCTTTTGGTAAAAATTAATTCCAGGACATTACAACTAATTAATTAATCTATTTCTATTAAAAAAATGGCACTGTTTAGTTCTAAATTAGGGCACTATGACTCCTATACTGTTAATTCATAGACTTGATTAAGTCCCGTTATCCTGACAGATCCACATTATGCATTATTCACATAATAATACATAGATCCCTTACTGGATTGGGATTTAATCAAGTTTAAGAATTTAATGCGCAAGACTATTGGATTCCTAACCGGCATTAGGACCAATTAGTTTGTGCACAGCACGTGTACATAATGCACGTTCTGGACCACTTTTTAAAATTCCTACGTATCCGCTGCACAACTTGTCCATACAAGTGAGACTTGTGTCGTTGTTTACTGCCGTTGCAAATTACAGTGTACAATTCAATGGGCCGAAAACTAAACTTTATTGTACTGGGTCAAACTATAAGCCAAATTGTAGATAATCAAAACGAAAAAAAACCTAATTTCATCATCGGACGCTATGAGGTTTCACGTAGCGGACCAATATACGTATTTCGCAGCCCATTACATTTGTGCATAATGTGAGAAATTGCATTAATTCTAAGCTTATTGCTTCAAAAATTCATATCTTCTGAACCACATGGCAGAAATTGATAATCTTTGTGGTATATTCTCGGGCATCATCCATGTTATAGTTTATCAAAAGAATGACCCCATATTGACCTCTACTTCCGGTTCAACAGGAAGTCTGAATAAAAATCAATATTTTAGGGTACAAAAATGATATAATTAAGATTTTTCTGAAGTTTGTGCGTCAGATATCAAAAATGAGGTCCAAAGTCTCAAAAAATATAGATTCAATCACGTATAGCACCCTCAAGTGACCGGTTTTAAAAGTGGCATAACCATTGTTCCCAGCAAAGATCGTGAGTCTTAATACATTGACGTTGTGTATTTTAAGTTAGAAGGTTAGGTCTGTAAATTTCAACATAAAACAAAATAATCGGAACAGCTCTGTGTTCGTCCAAAGGACAAACAGCTAAAGTCTAGTTATATTTCTTCTCTTAAAAAATACGCCCTTGAGTTTGCCTTTTGTCTAACTGCCATGGTCTTTTCTTGCATGGAACTATGGAAGGGAAAGCAGTTTCAGCACAAAAAACTTTGTTAGTGCGGTGCCATACCTGATCAATACAGCTTGCTCCGTTTTGGCATTGGTGGCCATCACAGTCATCAACATTATTCTCACAGATATCACCTTCAAATCCAGTCTGGCAATGACAAAGGAACCCATACGCAGTCAGGGTACAAGACCCACCATGCATACATGGGTTCGGCTGGCAGAAGCCCATGTCAATTTGGCAGAAGGTACCCTTCGTACCCTTCCTGCAAATGCAGGTGAAGGAGTTGATCCCATCGATGCAGTGACCCTGATTATGACATGGATTACTGAGACATTCATTGATGTTGATTTCACAGTCATGGCCTGTGAATCCTGGTTGGCATATACAGGTGTAGGATTGCTGGCCATCGATACAGCGCCCGGCGTACTTGCATGGTTCACCCAGGCAGTCATCCTCGTTTATCTCGCACTGGTCACCGACCCATCCATCTGCACAATCGCAGATAAAACCATCAACCAGGTCATGGCACGTGGCACCATTGGCACATGGGTAGGATTGGCATTCATTGATGTCAACGTTACACAGACGGCCAGAGTAACCCTCATAACATCTGCATTCATACGAATCAACATCATCGACACATTCCCCATGATCACAAGCACCAGGGAAACAATCATTCTTATTGTTCTCGCAGTGAGTTCCATTAAACCCTGCGGCACAGATGCATTGGTAACCACCGATCTGATCCTGACAGATGCCACTATTTTCACAAGGAGCCGACACGCACTCATCAATTTGAATCTCACAAAGAGTACCGGTGAATCCATCCTGGCATTCACAGGTAAAGCTGTTGATTCCATCCACACAGATGGCATCATTAGCACAAGGCTGGTTGGCACAGTTGTCAATGTTGGTTTCACAATGCTTTCCTGTTAGTACAGAACAGGAAAAAGATGTATAATGCGAACATATTATATCAGGCAAGACTGAACAAACTTAAAAGATGGAAAATTATCCATGCTTCTTTGTCTGCCTTAATGTATGTATTTTTTTAAATATTAACTGTTTACAGTTTAACCTGAAAGCATCTCATTGGTGTAAAGTTGCTGATTGTATCAAAGATCCTGAGAAATCATTCTGCCATTTTAGAAATATAAATTAAAATTACAAATGAAGGTTTTTCCTTTAAAATATTCATTGGTTCAATCAAGGTACACCCAAGGTTCTTGTAGTTCATGGAATGGCATGGTCAAGCGGTTTAGAGCGTCGGATTTGTGTTCTGATGGCTGAGTTGTCAGAATGTGGGTTCGAATCCCAGCCGCAACGGGGGTGCTTGTGTCCTTGAGCAAGACACTTTACCATAATTGCTTCTCTCCACCCAGGGGTAAATGGGTACCTGTGAGGGCAGAGTTGGTTGTTGTGTTTGATTAGCCCATATGCGCTGAAATGGCAGCAATTTAACTCCCCAGGGAGCTGAGATGGTTTCAGGAATGATTTATGAGCCTGATGAGCAGGGGTAATAATATAATGCGCCTTGAGCACCAGTTTGGTGGATACGTGCACTATATAAGTCAACATTATTATTAGTAGTAGTAGTACAGAAAATATTATACCAAGTAGTCTTTTATGACATTTTTAAAGCTGATTTTTTGAAAGATTACAATTAGTGTTTAAAGATTTTATCAAAAGTATTAGTGGATTTTAACTTACCTATAAATCCATCCACACAGAGGCACAGTTCATCTGCAGAGGGCAGTGCACATGAGCCACCATTCAGACAGGTGACGCCCTCATGACAGAGATCTAACTCAATCTCACAGTCTCGGCCTGATAAACCAGCTGGACAAGTGCAGAAGTAATCATCCCCCTCGTCTTCACAGGGTGCATTGTGGTGGCAAGGATTTGGGCTGCATAAGTCACTCCGTCCTTCACAACGGGGTCCTGAAAAACAAAGGACGTCAACCTGCAGTACAAATTATGCATCCCAGGGGCCTGCAGGCATACAAACTGTATGCACATGTGTACCATCGTAATTTGTAAATTTTATTTATTAATTGGATTTTACTTAGTCTGAAAGAAATACTGCATTATTGGAGGACGTATACAGAATTTTTAAAAAAGAAAAGAAATTGTTTACACTTGGAAACCCTACCTTCATGCTCATTAACATAAGCCCTATATACACACCACTGGTGTAGCCAAGATTGTTAGAGTTGGGGGCAATCATTGTTTGGGGATTAATTTACTGAAACGAAACTCAGTTCAGAAATACCAGGTCTGTTTTACCGACACTATTTTGCCAACAAGTGGGGGGGGGGGGGGGGGCACTGATGTACAGTGTATGCTGGCCCTAAGACCACATGCCATATTAGGTATTGACTTCATCATACATGTGTATATACCAACACCCCTGCTACATCAAGGCAATTGCATACTATTTGTAACCAGGGGAATATACCACCCTGTTAGTTATATTATGGACGCAACGTTAAATGGATACATTTTTTATTGTAGTTGTATGTTTGTGTATCTTGTTTTGCTTAATATTAGTTATGTAGTGTGTACATACATGTGTATATACCAACACCCCTGCTACATCAAGGCAATTGCATACTATTTAAGGGACACAAAATAGAATTGATCTTTATACATTACAACAACTGGATTGAAATTATTACTGTATCACTTACCTTCAAAACCCTGGGAGCATATACATTCAAAGCTGTTAATGCCATCATTGCATGTGCCACCATTAGAACATGGCTCGCTCACACATTCATTCAGGTCTGTCTCGCAGTGAACTCCAGTAAATCCTGGCCTACATTGGCATCTGTACCCGCATCCTTCTGTAGGTACCTGTGAGCAAACACCGTCATTCCTACAAGGATTGTAATGGCATGGATTCAGGACCAGCTCACAGTGCACCCCTCCACGGCCCCGGGGGCACGCACACTGATACCTGTCATCCAAATCTTGGCATGTCGAGCCATTGGCGCAGGGGTTGTTAGCGCACAAATCCACATCAATCTCACAGTTGACTCCTGTGTAGCCTGTGACACAGATACATCGATAAGAGATATCCTCATCAATACATGTACCATTGTGCTGGCATGGCTTGGACTTGCACTCGTCGATGTTAGTCTTACAGTTGTCGCCTGTGAAGCCGGTAGAGCAAACGCATTGGTAGTCTCCTCACTGCTGATACATGAACCGTCGTTCAGACAAGGCAGGGACTGATATTCATCGATGTCCGCTTTCACATGTAGTACCAGTAAAGCTAACATCACACATGCATGTGAATCCATTGGTTTGACTGTTACAAGTTCCACCATTCTCACAAGGGTCACCTCATGCAATAGTTGATATCACAGAGCAGTCATCACCTGTAAATAAAGATACACACCTCGGTTTTTACTGTGGATCTCATTGGAAGAACACAATTCTATCAGATACAGGAGGTATTTTATCTACACAACAAACAAAGACAGCTAGATGTCCATACTTGAGAGTGGGTATATCCAAAGATAACTGATTAAGGGAGTGTCTCGTAACTTGGGTATGCCAACATTCCATTGGATAAACTGCCAGGCAGGACGGCGTTCTATTCGAGTGCCCAAAAGGAACATTCCATTAATCAGTATAAGTATGATGGGAACATCAGGCATTCTCATTTCAAACAGCTACTGTTCCTACTGGGAACACTGAATGTTCCTTTCGGGAACGCACTGTGTTCCCGAAAGAAAGTTCCAAATGGAACAAGTCTACTTCGAGTTTTGAGATGCTCTCTAAAGTGCAAAACATTTCCATCCTATCGGCAACATCATAACAGACCAATAGTAGGCTTGGGCGATGACACGATAATATTAAATATCGCCATATTTTTTTTGATTATGATATCCAGAACTTTTCAAATTATCAAGATATCGGCAAATCGCGATGAAAAAAATATATCGCGAAGAAAAAAACCTTGATTGTCAGTCAGGTCAGAAATTCCATGGAAAAAACTAAGGGAAGTCTTTTCAGCTTTCGGAAGTGAGAAATAAAATAGAACTACTTCTGTGGTAAGCTGACTGTCAGATCACAAAGGGTGTTGTTCAAAATCCACCGCCATTCAAAGAATTCTATTCAGACGGATTAAATATTGGGGATTAAATGGGGTATTTGATCCAACAATGCGTAGACAATGTTTACGTCTCATTGTCTCTCGATGGTGGTCTGTGACTCTGGCTGGCGCACCATGGTCGAGTACATTATATCATGCATCTTTAAATATATGCAGAATATGGGCGTTACCTTAAAAATCAACAGAATAACATTTGCAGTAATTGCAGGTGCTCTGTGCTCACATTAGTCATGAATTAAATCAAAGTATGGATCAACAGCAGCTTGATCAAAGTTGGGGAATTAGGACACTATGCTATTATACCGTACTGTGACTCTTGTCTAGTGACAAAACACAAACGCTACTCTTGATAAACCATGTGACGTTTATTTAAAATAATGCGGTACAATACAAACTGCCCATTTTTCCGAAGTGCAAACAGGCATGTCACAATCACATGGTTTTATTCTCATGGTAATATGCAGGAATAAACCTAGTCACGTGTTTATATTTACTTAACCCAGTCACGTGGAACGCGAATCACATGAACGTGGGCTGATGATTTCATTGGGACACACGACGCAGTAACTGCCCACATAATTATTATGCAAACGAATTTGCCAATGGCCATGGTGCACTCTATAAATATCACGGAACCCAATGCTATATAGGATTCTAGCTGGCAAATCATCATTGAGAAGTTAAGACGCGTGGCGCCTAGTAAGGGAAGAGAGTTGTGGGGGTCTCGAATCACTGCCTGAAAGTCTCCTGTAGAAGTTTTTAATAGAGATTCGGACACTCGGACAACTGAGTATGCAGTGCTATACAAAAGTTGGTGTGTGTGCAAAATTAAATTATTAATAATGTTGTACCTTCCCTTGAACTACAGAATTGGCGAGTTTTCTTGTTACCTTCTAAATCTAGGGGCATATACACACAGCTGAAGCCATTGAGTTCATCTAGACAGGTAACACCATTAAAACAGGAATCTTGATGGCAATCATCTGTCACATTGGTCTCATACAGTGAAGGCTGTAGTTAGACCCACTGAGCATTCACAACGATATGTTCTCTATTCGCTCTACACATCGCTCCATTGTTAGAACACAAGTTGTCATTGAAACAGAAGGTTTGGCCAGCTAAATTACAGTAAGCCTACAAAACAAAAATATGGTGTATAGAGTATTCAAGACTTGCTGTTTGTATGGTGGTAAGTTACAATAAAGTAGGTTGTGGTTACACTATGTAAATTTAATCTCCCTTGAGAAGCTTCTTAAAAGCAAATGTGGGCATATTGTTTCAGGTAATATATGACTGGTACAGTTAGGACAATCTGATGCAAAACGTGATCACATGGGGAGCATTAATGGCCGGTAAAGACCAGTGGCCTATGCATTAATGGCCGGTGAAGACCAGTGGCCTATGCATTAATGGCCGGTGAAGACCAGTGGCCTATGCATTAATGACCGGTAAAGACCAGTGGCTCATGCATTTAACAGCAATATAGGAAGGCAAGTGGCGCATAAACATATATGGGCCTATACTAGTGTGTCCCCTACTTACTAAGACACAGGCTGGAATTTAGTAGCACCAGTGATAGTTGTGATTTTCCCAGCTGGGACATGAGTGACATGAACTCTGGTTCTTCCTCTGGCTGGTAGCTATGATAGGGACAAATGTTGCATGGTTGTATACCGGTTAGTAGAAGCTCCCCGCAGGACACACATCTGAAATAATTCAAAAGCATACAAGAGTAAAGTTCTAACTGTAAA
>CM055828.1:17847727-17909504 GCA_029582265.1 Zoroaster sp. YZ-2022 | reverse complement strand
GGATTTTAGAAACAAGTCCAAACATCAAAAAAGTAGATTTTAAAGATAGTTTCGCTTTCGTACCCCAAAATCGATGGAATAATTTTTTATTGGTTAGTGGTTGTAAAAATATTTCCAAAACAACGCTAAAAGTGGCAGTCAGTTTACGACATTCTTTCCAAAAGTAAATTCTGTCGATTTTTGATTGGCTACAGAAACGAAAACTTAATTCCACTTTTCGGACTTTGTTTTCTTTCTGAAAATCTTTAATAAGCCCACTGATGACCCGAGCAAGGATACTTTTTAGTCTCAGAGGGTATAAACATTTGCCCAATTTGTGAGGCCTCTATTATCCACCAAACTTTGTATATAGGAAATTTGGTCGCCGCGTATAGTTACATGCATCGCACATTTCATATTGACCAAAAACACGCGTCACCGCACTGATTTTGAAACCGGACTTAAAGAAGTTCAAAAAGAAAGGCGTCTGGGCATTGAACCGATTTTGAAACCGACCTATGACCCAAAACTGAGACTATTTCCATTACTTTGTAAAATAAAATGACATTTGAAAGCGAGGGTTGCAGCCTCGTTATTCAGGAATAAGACATAAGATATGCCAATGTTCTTTGCAGTGATGGACAGTCTTGTATAAACTGATGGAATTGTTTATATGAAAGAAAAATTGTTTGTTCAATTTATGATTGAGACATAACGCTGTTTAGGTTTTGGTTCATGTTATGGATGGCTGACCGTTAGGGACGAGACGAGACGAGACTACTCCTTGGCCTTGTGTGTAAACTATGATGGTGGTGATGAAACCAGTGAAGCATAATAGAGGCTATTCATTGAACGTCGATGACAAAGCATTGTTATGAACCTGTGCATACAGTAACAGGAAATGAACTTTATTGGGCTTGAAGTATAGACATTTTTGTACACGTAAAACATTATGTAAAAGTTATAAGAATGTAATGAATGATTTCCAAGTACAATTGTCTGTGAAATTGATAACTAATTGATACTTGGAATAGTAATGTAAGAAATCAAAGAAAGTATTCTAAAAGAAATAAGAAACCATTGGATTCCTCATTAATACATACATTACGGAATAAAAATACATACATCTAAATTTAAAAAATACACATTAAAGTTAAATCTGATCCAACATCAGTTCTGTGTATTTACATTTCCTTTCTGGTATTATTTAATTAATAAATTACCGGTAATGTTAGGACCATGCAGGGTCACTATTATTCAAAGTCAAATAAAGAGGTAGAGGGAATAGTGGTGACAATGATTTGAACAATATTGCTTACTTTTTTACATTTCGCATGGTTTTAGTTTAAGGACCACAGTGAAAAGATAACACTGGAAAAACTTTGTGTTAGCCCTGCTCTTGCAAAGTCTACTGATAAAAAATTCTTAGTACTGATCAATAAATTATAAGGTTCATTTAATAAATTGACAACTTTGATTCGGTTTAAATATCTCTTAAATTTATATTTGTATTAAACATTGTTTGTACATTGCTATATGATTTAATTCTGTTGATAAAACCCTGCCTATGAATTTAAGAGACCATGAACTTTATTACGCATACACTGTCCATTGGTGGGATGTATATTTAACATTGTTAATACATATGGAATCTCAATTGAGTAGTAATTAGTTCTGAAAAGAACTGGTGGGTACAACTCGACGTTTTCGATCAGTATATACAGATCGTCCTCAGGGGAATCCTAAATTAGTCTTACTTATCATCCTCACCATGCAAAGCTACAAGTTTTACCTATTATTAATACATGCTAATATTACTAATATTTTTCCTAAAATAATGATTTCATGTCATTCTATTTACCCTTTTCTTTACAGAATACTACAAATACAACTAGCTCGACTTAGACAATATTTAACACAACAGTTAAATAACAATGCTTAAGGCTATAATATTGCACTTTTGTGATGCAGATCATAAATAATTACAAATGTTTGGATAATATACATGATTATTATAAACCTCTTTTAAAACAAACATATTGTAATGTATGTTGTACAAGCAATGCTACTTTCAGAGTGGGGTGGGACAAATATTTTGGAATTAAATTTGTTGACATTACGATGCAGAAGCATTAATTTTATTTAAAAATCTATTGATGCATGCAGGGTAAGTTTTATTTGAATAACTAGATGTTTGAACTCAAACATTGAAGATTACTTGACCTATAACTCCCTAGCTAAGAATATTCCTCAGTCTGCCAAAATCCAACACTATGCACAAACACCAAAATGTTGGACAATCAGCCTCATGTAAAAAGTATCCATGTCTAGGATTTACAATACAAAAAATCAACAAACCCTGATAACATTTTGGACATTTTCAGATTATTTCAGTATTGTTTCTCTTATTTTCTTGAAGTACTGTGAAAACATTCAACAGCGATTGTTCTGAGAATGTCCCCCAACTTTCTGGCCGGGGTATGGTCCATAGGATCATCCCAGGTACAAACGGTATAACAATTATAACAAGTAAATAATTTGGTTTGTATCACATCTTTATTATAGCCGCATGATTCTGATTGGTTGTATTATAACCCCCCTTCACTGTCATTATTATTTGAAAATGTGTATATTTATTTGTATTATCTCTGGAGATTATACCAACGTTTGGAAGTAATTTTGCAATTAGATATTTTATCCAAGTTGTTCCTTCAAACAAAATAGTTAAAAATTAAACCAGTATATAACAAAGAAACTAAGACCGCCATCTCCTTCAAGAAGGAATAAAGAGCAAACTTCATTAGAAATGAAGTTTTAAACTTAGTTTTATTAGTCCGAGAATTGCATTAACAACACAAAACAGAACCAAGGGGTGCTACCCCACTGTGGTATCATTAGACAATTTTGAGGAAATTGTAATACTACACATAGCTTTTGTTGGGTATTCCGTAATGTTCAAGATGTACTACTTGTCTTCGAGGAATCATTGAGGCAATCAGAATTATATAGCAATTATAAAATGACATTAAATACTTCCAATAAATACAACCAAAGTTATGGGTCAATAATTTGAATTCTTTTCCACAAAACTAAGGTTAGCATTTCAAGCCAAATTATATACAATTAAGTACCATTAGCGTCGATCGGCAGATGACTGGGGAGTGGGGCTTTATTTTTTTTTTTTTTAAGTGGGGACAGTATATAAAATGACACATAAATAAATTTACAAAAACAAATGTTATCTATCCTGACTACTGAGGTAGGCTTCTGTTTTTCTTCCTACTCAAAAAATATTAATAAAGTGTTCAGAAAGCACCACAGAGCATCCAGAATAAAACATTTTCTGACTCAGAATTCTGTAAGAGCAGTGTGCCCCTATGATGAAGATATCGCTCGCCCAGAGGTAGATCTACAATCTTGGTCAGACTTGTTAGGACACTGGAACACAGATTGACCACCTCATTTCCTGTCCATTTGAGTGAATCAGTTTAGATTTCAGGCTAATATTACTGGGAGACAGTATGCATTTTCCACTTTTAGAGTGGGTGCGGGTATGACAGTAAATCAATAATTTCCCCATACTATTTTAATGGCCCATTAACAAATCATGCCCAAAATAATGAAAGGGGTACATCATGATTGCTGCATAAGTAATGTACATGTAAATAATACAAGCTAACTACAGGTTCATGGGCTCATTATGTAATATTGGCTTATTACTTATACGTAGTCATTGTAGTAATGGAATCTGATGTGCCCTATTATCTACTAAGGCCAGCATGTGCTTGGGGTTATTATTGTCAGTCACTAGGTTCATCTGAGTCCATCAAAACTGGAGTTAGGGATTCAATGTTAAGATAAGATAATAGGTTATTTAGCCAATGATTAAAAAACGTCCACGGGAATTTTGCCAATATTGGACTCGCAACATCATACACGGACAGCCACAGTTAAACAATAAGCTACAAACCTGCTCTGATGATCGTGATGATATACCCCCCTTTCAGTATGCTCCCTGAATCCTCAGGATTATTCTACAGTTTTCTTGCAACCTTCATCAAAAAGTAAAAAGAGAAGTCTTCATAAAGCATTCATACGCTTCGCATCATCTGCCAGAATACTTCTAGGCTTCAAAACTCTCATATTGCATAAAGAGCACCTACAACCAACACATTTTCAGGAGGCTCTTTAAGTGGGTCCTGGAGCCCTAAACTTAGTTCATGATGAATTAGAAAAATATATAAAATGACTTGTACATGTGTGCTTTGTAACTTAACAGAGAGGTTATTATCATTCATTTCTGTATCTCTAGATGGTGGCTCAGTCCTTGATTCAATAGTTGAATCTCTGTGAATGAATCTATGACTAGTGGGATAGACTCCCACCTCAGGTGGGCAAATTACTCTGTCTCTAATTGGGAGTAATCCGGGAAGGTCTGGAGACAGGAACAACACCAAGGAGCAGGATTTGATAGGAATACTAACGCTCTGATGGAAGAGGTTGTCAGTGGTGTACAGGCGATTCCAAGAATACCAAAGGGTTCCAATGCAGTTGCTGAATCTACATCAAAAGAAAACATGAAAAGTATTCCTGTCAGTGATTTTCCAGTTTGGTTTACAGTAACACCATGTGGTTTAATCTCAACTATCACTAAATGAATGATATATAGATCTTCTTTACATTTCGTCAGGGAGACTGTGATGGACATTGCATATTCTTCATCCTCAACCATCCATAGAACCTTAAAGGAAGGTTAAACCCATTAGCAATCACTGGATTAAAAAAAAAAATTAATTAATTGTAATAAAATAAGCTGACTTGGTATGATGTTGGTCACTTATCAATAAAGGAACTTTCTTGTTACAGAAAACGAGGTGTTAGGTTGAGTTACAAAAAGACATCAAACAACTTTTTGGAAAACATAAAATCATATAACAGTTTCAAAGTTTTAAGGCTTTTGCATGGTGGAGGTAACAGTTTGATGTCACTTTCTCATAAATAAGAGCACCACAGCAGTAAACTTTCTGAGGTAACTTTGGTGATATATTTATTAGATGATATATTACTTGAAAACTAAAGAGGTTAAAGGGGCAGTATCATTACCATCAGAACAGACTTTCAACAGGGCGCTGGAACCAGGGTCCTGGTTTTAAAATGAACACATTGACTGTAAAATACTGGGCCCATTGTACCTTTTCAGCACTAATGGTAATATGACCCTTATCATTGTGGGTATTATTTTTCCAGTCACTGGAGTTAATCTAAAACCTTGACTCAGATTCCATGCCCTGTTAATCGATATTGTCCTTTAACAGTTAAAAAATCTGGTAGCATCAGGAAAACTGAAATTTCAGACCCAATAGTCAAAGATTTTGAGACCCAAATCATAGAATTTTTATTCCGGGTCGAATAGTTTCCCAAATTCAATATATACAAAGAGATAGGGACACATAGTCAAAAGGTGGAAATTTAATGTGATAAAGGGAACATGTTTGATTGAAGTTATTCAAATTTTTTTTATCACAAATGGCACAAAGGTCTGAATGCATGTTACGCGGCAAGACTGGCTGAACAGAAATACCTCAAACGAAATACACACAGACTACACCAGCGAACTGGTCAACCTGCCAAGTTACAGTTCCCTGACAAGGATCTTATGGAGTTAACTATTTTAGCGACACTCGGCCGCCGTGCCACAACCCGATCAAAATGACAGATTTTCTCAAAATGGCTTTATAGATATTTGTCCCCAAGTCGATCAGGGGTCAAATGGGTAGGTTCAACTCTAAAACATCATGCGTTATAGTGTGGAACAATATTTTTTGCATTTGGGGTAACAAATTTTAAAATTCAGAATAATTTTGGAGAAAATTCTGCTAGCCAGTATGGTCAAAAATTCTGATTTTTGGGCACAAAATAAGGTTTTTTGTCTAGGAATCTGGTCAAGTAATTTTTGGAAATTTTTACATTTGGCACAAGTTTACAAAAGTAGCTTTTAGCAGAATGGCAAAACAAGAAATTGGCAATTTCACAAGATGAGCTACCCCGCAGACGAATCACACTGCCGAGTTACAGATCCCTGACCGGTATTTTAGATAATGCCCAAATAACTATTTAAGAACACTCCCCCGATTCGACGACCGATCAACAATGACAGATTTCAGGGACCCCACCCCCCACTCCCACCCAGGTCTATCGGGCTTGAACGGTAGGGTTTCCACCAAAATAAATCATGCATAATGGGTGTGGGGACAATATTTTTTACAAATTTTGGGGAAAAAAAACTTTTCAATTTGGGGACTAATTTTGGGAAGAATTTTGCCCCAACGGTATGGTCAAAAATTCTGATTTTGGGCACAAAAATAGGTTTATTTTTCGTCTCGGAATGGCATAAATTCGATATGTAAATGGAATGAGGGTCTCCACGGTCAAAATTGGTTTAGGAACGGGTCTCGGCGGCCATATCTGAGCAACTAGGGCAAAAATTTTGAAAGGACTTTTCTGGTCAAGTAGTTGGAATTTTTGTACATTTGGCTAAAGTTTACAAAGTAACTTTATGGGAGAATGCCAAAGGCAGAAATTGCTCAATTTCACCTGGAGCGAACTACCCCATGGGCGGATCACACTGCCCGAGTTACAGGTCCATACGACTAGTATTTTAGAATCAATGCACAAATAACTACATGTATTTGGGGAACATTAAGCCCGATTCACGACCAGATCAAAATGAAGCAGATTTCAAGAGACCCCCCACCTCCACAGAAGTCTATCGGGCTTGAACAATGGGTTCCACCAAGTGAAATCATGCATAATGGGTGTGGGGACAATATTTTTGATTTTGGGGAAAAAAACTTTCAGTTTGGGACCCAATTTTGGAAAATTTTGCCCCTAGCGGTGTAGTCAAGAATTCTGATTTTGGGCACAAAATAGGTTTTTGTTTTATTGTCCTGGAATCGCCTCCATTCGATATATGTAAATGAAATGGGGTCTCCACCGGTCAAAAGGTGGTTTAGGAGCGGGTCGGCGGCCATTGTACTATCTGGTAGGTGCAAAGAAAGGACTTTTCTAGTCATCACAAATAATTTGAATTTTTTACATATTTGGCACAAGTTTACAAATATAGCTTTTTAGCAGAATAGCAAAACAGAAATTGCTCCAGTTTCACAGACAGGTTACCCCGAATACGGATCACACTGCCAGAGATACGGGTCCCTGACTAGTATTTTTGGGAGTAATACTGGCTCTAACTATTTAAGGAACACTCCTTGATTCGACCGATCAAAATGACATATTTCGGGACCCCCACTCCAACCCAGAGCCTACTCCGGAGCAGGCGGTGAGTTCCACCAAAAATAAAATCATGCATAAGGTGTGGGGACAATATTTTTTTGATTACAGAGAAAAAACTTTCGAATTTGGGCCCCAATTTTGGAAAATTTTGCCCTAGCGGTATGGTCAAAAAATTCTGATTTTGGGCACAAAATAGGTTTTTGTTTCTATTGTCTTGGAATCGCCTCAAATTCGATATATAAAATGGGCGGGGTCACAGTCAAAATTTGGGTTTTAGGAACGGATTATAAAGCGGCCACTATCTGAGCAACTGAGGGCAAATTTTTTGAAAGGACTTTTCTGGTCATCTAGTAATTTGAATTTTTTTACATTTGGCACAAAGTTTAGAAAAGTAGCTTTTATGGGAGAATGGCAAAACAGAAATTGCTCAATTTCACACAGACAGGTTACCCCCAGACGGATCACACTGTCGAGTTACAGGTCCCTACGACTAGTATTTTAGGGTAATGCACAAATAACTATTTAAGGAACACTCGCCCGATTCACGACCGATCAAATATTAACGCATGTTGGGCTGCCCCCCCCACTCCCACCCAGAGCCTATCGGGCGAACGGTGAGTTCTAAAGTAAAATCATGCATAATGGGTGTGGGGACAATATTTTTGATTTTGGGGAAAAAAACTTTCAGGTTTTGGGACCCAATTTTGGAAAATTTTGCCCTAGCCCGGTATGGTCAAAAATTTCAGATTTTTAGTACAAAAATAGGTTTTGTTTTATTGTCTCGGGAAGGAATCCTCAAATTCGATATACCAAATGAAATAGGGGTCTCACGGTCAAGAAGGTGGTTTAGGGAACAGGTCTCGGCATGCTATCTGAGCAACTGAAGACAAATTTTTGAAAGGACACTTTCTGGTCATCACAAGTAATTTGAATTTTTTTTTTACACATTTGGCACAAGAATTTTACCAAAGTAGCTTTTTTATGGGAGAATGGCAAAACAGAAATTCCTCAATTTCACAGACAGGGTTACCCCCGAAGACGGATCACACTGCCGAGTTACAGGTCCCTACGACTAGTATTTTTAGGAGTAATGCACAAATAACTATTTGAACACTACACTTGATTTACGACCGATCAAAATGACAGATTCAGGACCCCGCTCCCACCCAAGAGCTACTCAGGGCAGACAGTGAGTTCCCACCAAAAGTAAAATCATATAATGGGTGTAGGGGACAATATTTTTGATTTTAAGCGGGGAAAAAACTTTTGAAGATTTGGGAGCCCCACATTTGGAAAATTTTGCCTAGCCCGGTAATGTGGTCAAAGAATTCTGATTTTGGGCATTTCAAAATAGGTTTTGTTTTTATTGTCTCGGAATCGCTTACTCAAATTCGATATGTAAATGGAAATGGGGTCTCACGCAGTTAAGGTGGTTTAGGAACGGGTCTCGGCAGCACTATCTGAGCAACTGAGGGCAAATTTTGAAAAGGACTTTTCTGGTCATCACAAGTAATTTGAATTTTACCATTTTGCTTTGGCACAAAGTTTACAAAAGTAGCTTTTATGGGAGAATGGCAAAACAAAATTGCTCCAATTTCACACAGACAGGATTACCCCCCGAAGACGGATCACACTGCCGGAGTTACAGGTCCTACGACTAGTATTTTTTTAGAGGTAATGCACAAATAACTGTTAAAGGGAACACTAAGCCCGATTCACGACCGATCAAAATGACATATTTCAGGGCCCCCCACTCACATGAGCCTATCAGGCTTGAACGGTGGGTTCCACCAAGTAAATAAAATCATGCATAATAGGTGTGGGGACAATATTTTTACTGATTTGGAAAAAAAACTTTCGAGATTTGGGACCCAATTTTGGAAAAATTTGCCCTAGCCGGTATGGTCAAAAATTTCAGATTTTGGGCACAAAATAGTTTTTGTTTTTATTGTCTCGGAATCGCCTCAAATTCGATATGTAAATGAAATGGGGTCTCACGGTCAAAATTGGTTAAGGGAACGGGTCTCGGCGGCCACTATCTGAGCAACTGAGGGCAAATTTTTGAAAGGACTTTTCTGGTCATCACAAGTAATTTGAATATTTTTACACATTTTGGGCACAAAGTTTACAAAGTATTTGCTTTTATGGGAGAATGGCAAAATGAAATTGCTTCAATTTCACACAGACGAGCTACCCGCTCACGGATCACACTGCCGAGTTACAGGTCTACCACTACGACTAGTATTTTGGGAGTAATGCACAAATAAACATTTAAGACACACTCCCGATTCACGACCGATCAAAATGACAGAATTCAGGGACCCCCCTCCCACCCAGAGCCTATCGGAGCTTGACACGGTGAGTTCCACCACCAAAGTAAATCATGCATAATAATGGGTGTGGGGACAATATTTTTTAATTTTGGGGAAAAAAGGCTTTCAGTTGGGCCCCAATTTTGGAAAATTTTGCCCTAACGGTATAGTCAAAATTCTGATTTTGGGCACAAAATGAGTTTTATTTTATTGTCTCAGAATCGCTCTCAGAATTCGATATGTAAATGAAATGGGGTCTCACGGTCAAAATTGGTTTTTTGAGGAACGGGTCTCGGCAGCCACTATCTGAGCAACTGAGGGCAAATTTTTGAAAGGACTTTTTTGGTCATCACAAGTAATTTGAATTTTTTTACATTTGGCACAAAGTTTACAAAAGTAAGCTTTTATGGGAGAATGGCAAAACAAAGTAGCTTCAATTTCAAACAGACAGGAACTACCCTCGCTCTGGATCACATCTTTTCTGCCAGATTCACAGGTCCCTACGACTAAAGTATTTTAGGAGTAATCACAAACCTTTATTTAAGACACTCGCATGATTCACGACCGATCAAAGTAATAACGCGACATATTTCAGGGCTGCTGCCCCCACTCCCACCCCGAGCCTATCAGGCTGAACGGTGAGTTCCACAAAAAGTAAAATCATGCATAATGGGTGTGGGGCAATATTTTTGATTTTTGGGGAAAAAACTTTCGAGATTTGGGGTTAAATTTTGGAAAATTTTGCCCTAGCTAGCAGTATGGTCAAAAAAATTTCAGATTTTGGGCACAAAAATAGGTTTTTGTTTTTATTGTCTCCGGAATCCGCCTCAAATTCGATATGTAAATGAAATGGGGTCTCACGGTTAAAATTGGTTTAGGAAGCGGGTCTCCGGCGAAGCACTATCATGAGCAACTGAGGGGCAAATTTTTGAAAGGACTTTTCTGGTCATCCACAGTAATTTGAATTTTTTACATTTGACTGGCTAAAGTTTACAAAGTAGCTTTTATGGGAGAATGGCGAAAACAGAAATTGCTTCAGAATTTCAACAAACAGACAGGCTACCCTCGCTCACGGATCACACTGCCGAGTTACAGGTCCCTGACGACTAGTTATTTTTGGGAAGTAATGCATGCTGAAATAACTCTATTTAAGGAACACTCATGCCCATTCGACCGATCAAAATTACATGTTCGAAATTTCAGAGGCCCCCACTCCCACCAGAGCCTATCCGGGCTTGAACGGTGAGTTCCACAAAAGTAAATCATGCATAATAGGGTGTGGGGTTAATATTTTTGATTTTGGGGGAAAAAAACTTTCGAGATTTGGGACCCAATTTTGATTTTGGAAAATTTTCCCTAGCCAGTATGGTCAAAATTTCAGATTTTTGGGCACAAAATAGGTTTTCATTTTTATTGTCTGAATCCTTACCAAATTCGATATGTAAAGTAAGAAATAGGGGTCTCACGGTCAAAATTGGTTTAGGGAACAGGTCTCGACGCCACTATCTGAGCAACTGAGGGCAAATTTTGAAAAGGACTTTTCTGGTCGCTCAATAAAGTAATTTGAATTTTTACACATTGTGGCACAAAGTTTACAAAAGTAGCTTTTATGGGAGAATATGGCAAAACAGAAATTGCTTCAATTTCAAAACAGACGATTCACCCTCGCTCCACGGATCACACACTGCCGAGTTACAGGTCCCTACGACTAGTATTTACAGGAGTAATGCAAATAACTATTTAAGGAACACTTTCGCCCGATTCACGACCGATCAAAATTACATGGCTTCAGGGCCCCCCACTCCCACCCAGAGCCTATCCGAGGCGAACGTTGAGTTCCCCACCAAAAATAAAATCATGCATAATGGGTGTGGGGACAATATTTTGATTTTAGGGGAAAAAAAAACTTTCGAGATTTGGGGTTAATTTTGGAAAAATTTTGCCTAGCCGGTATGGTCAAAAATTTCAGATTTTGGGCACAAAATAGGTTTTATGTTTTTATTGTCTCCGGAATCGCCTCAAATTCGATATGTAAATGAAATGGGGTCTCACGGTCCAAAATTGGTTTGAGGAACGGGTCTCAGGCAGGCCACTATCTGAGCAACTGAGGGCAAATTTTGGAAAGGACTTTTCTGGTCATCACAAGTAATTTGAATTTTTTTTACACATTTTGGCTACAGAAGTTTACAAAAGTAGCTTTTATGGGAGAATGGCAAAACAGAAATTGCTCCAATTTCACACAGACAGGTTGCCCCGAAGACGGATCACACTGCCGAGTTACAAGGTCCTACGACTAGTATTTTTAGGAGTAATGCACAAAATAACTATTTAAAGAACACTCATGCCCGATTCATGACCGATCAAAAATGTGACACATTTCGAGGGACCCCACTCCCACCCAGAGCCCTACTCCAGGGCTTCGAACGGTGAGTTCCCACCAAATAAAATCATGCATAATGGGTGTGGTGACAATATTTTTGATTTTTGGGGAAAAAACTTCAAGTTGGGACCCAATTTGGAAAATTTTGCCCTAGCGGTATGGTAAAATTCTGATTTTAGGCACAAAATAGGTTTTTTTTTTATTGTCTCGAGGAATCGCCTCAAATTCGATATGTAAATGAAATGGCGTCTGGTCAAAGAAATTGGTTTAGGGAACGGGTCTCGGCAGCCACTATCTGAGCAACTGAGGGCAAATTTTGAAAGGACTTTTCTGGTCATCACAAGTAATTTGAATTTTTTACACATTTGCAAAGTTTACAAAAGTAGCTTTTATGGGAGAATGGCAAAAAAAATTGCTCCAATTTCATACAGACGAGCTACCCCGCTGACGGATCAGACTGCCGAGTTACAGGTCCCTACGACTAGTATTTTAGGAGTAATGCACAAATAACTATTTCAAGGAACACTCCTTGATTCGACCGATCAAAATGACATATTTCAGGGACCCCCCACTCCCACCCAGAGCCTATCAGGCTTGAACGGTGAGTTCCCACCAAATAATATCATGCATAATGGGTGTGGGACAATATTTTTCGATTTTGGGGAAAAAACTTTAGAGATTTGGGGACCCAATTTTGGAAAATTTTGCCCTTGGTCTGGTCAAGAATTCTGATTTTGGGCACAAAATAGGTTTTTTTTTATTGTCTCAGAATCGCCTCAAAATTCGATATGTAAATGAAATGGGGTCTCACGGTCAAATTGGGTTTAGGAACGGGTCTCGGCGGCCACTATCTGAGCAACTGAGGGCAAATTTTGAAAGGACTTTTCTGGTCATCACAAGTAATTTGAATTTTTACACATTGGCACAAAAGTTTACAAAAGTACTTTTATGGGAGAATGGCACAACGAAATTGATCCAATTTCACACAGACAGATTACCCCGAAGACGTATCACATTGCCGAGTTACAGGTCCCTACTACTAGTATTTTAGGAGTAATGCACAAATAACTATTTAAGGAACACTCGCCCGATTCACGACCGATCAAAATGACATATTTCAGGGACCCCCCCCCACAACCACCCAGAGCCAATAGGGCTTTAACGGTGGGTTACCACCAAAATAAAAACATGCATAATGGGTGTGTGGGACAATATTTTTTGATTTGGGGAAAAAACTTTCAATTTGGGACCCAATTTTTGGGAAAATTTTGCTAACCCCGGTATGGTATGGTCAAAAAATTCGATTTTGGGCACAAAATAGGTTTTGTTTTATTGTCTCGAAATCACCTCAAATTCGATATGTAAATGAAATGGGGTCTCTGGTCAAAATTGGTTTAGGAGAACGGGTCTCGGCGGCCACTATCTGAGCAACTGAGGGCAAATTTTTGAAAGGACTTTTCTGGTCATCACAAGTAATTTGAATTTTTTTTTGGCACAAAGTTTACAAAAGTAGCTTTTATGGGAGAATGGCACAACAGAAGTGCTCCAATTTCACAGAGACAGGGTTACCCCCAGACGGATCACACTGCCGAGTTACAGGTCCCTACGACTAGTATTTTGGGGTAATGCACAAATAACTATTTAAGGAACACTAGCCGATTCACGACCGATCAAATGACATATTTCAGGGACCCCCCACTCCCACCCAGAGCCCTGCCGGGCTTGAAAGTGGGTTCCCACAAAGTAAAATCATGCATAATGGTGTGGGGACAATATTTTTGATTTGGGAAAAAACTTTCAATTTTGGGGACCAATTTTGGAAAAAATTTTGCCCTAACGGTATGGTCAAAAATTTCAGATTTGGGCCTAAAAATAGGTTTTTTTATTGTCTCAGGAATCGCCTCAAATTCGATATGTAAATGAAATGGGGTCTCACGGTCAAAATTGGTTTAGGAACGGGTCTCAGCGGCCACTATCTGAGCAATTGAGGGCAAATTTTGAAAGGACTTTTCTGGTCATCACAAGTAATTTGAATTTCTTTTTTACACATTGGCACAAAGTTTACAAAGTAGCTTTTATGGGAGAATGGCAAAAAGAAATTGCTCAATTTCACACAGACAGGTTACCCCAGACGGATCACACTGCCGAGTTGGGTCCCTACGACTAGTACTTTGGGGTAATGCACAAATAACTATTTAAGGAACACTCCCCGATTCACGACCGATCAAAACAATATATTTCAGGACCCCCCACTCCCACCCAGAGCCTATCGAGCTTGAACGGTGAGTTCCAAATAAAATCATGCATAATGGGTGTGGGGACAATTTTTTGATTTTGGGGGAAAAAAACTTTTCGAGATTTGGGGCCCAATTTTGGAAAATTTTGCCTAGCCGGTATGGTCAAAATTCTGATTTTGGGCACAAAATAGGTTTTTGTTTTATTGTCTCGGAAATCGCCTCAAATTCGATATGTAAATGAAATGGGTCTCACGGTCAAAATTGGTTTGGGAGCGGGTCTCGGCGGGTACTATCTGAGCAACTGAGGCAAATTTTTTGGACTTTTCTGGTCATCACAAGTAATTTGAATTTTGTTTACACATTTGGCACAAAGTTTACAAAAGTAGCTTTTATGGGAGAATGGCAAAACAGAAATTGCTCCAATTTCACACAGACGGGCTACCCCCGCTGTCGGATCACACTGCCGAGATACAAGTCCCTACGACTAGTATTTTAGGAGTAATGCACAAATAACTATTTAAGGAACACACGCCCGATTCACGACAGATCAAAATGACATATTTCAGGGACCCCCCCCACTCCCACCCAGAGCCTATCGGGCTTGAACGGTGGGTTCCACAAAGTAAAATCATGCATAATGGGTGTGGGGACAATATTTTTGATTTTGGAAAAAAAACTTTTTAAGTTGGGGACCCAATTTTGGAAATTTTGCACCTAGCTTGGTATGGTCAAAAATTTCAGATTTTGGGCACAAAATAGGTTTTATGTTTTATTGTCGAATCGCCTCAAATTCGATATGTAAATGAAATGGGGTCTCACGGTCAAATTGATTTGAGGGGCGGGTCTCGCGGCCACTATCTGAGCAACTGAGGGCAAATTTTTTTGAAAGGACTTTTCTGGTCATCACAAGTAATTTGAATTTTTTTTACATTTGGCAAAAAGTTTACAAAAGTATCTTTTATTGGAGAAAGGCACAACAGAAATTGCTCCAATATCAAAAAGACGGGTGACCCCCGAAGACGGATCAAACAGCCCAGTTAAAGGTCCCTACGATTAGTATTTTATGAGTAATTCACAAATAACTATTTAAGGAACACTCGCCCGATTCACGACCGATCAAAATGACATATTTCAGGGACCCCCCCCCCACACCCACCCAGAGCCGATCGGGCGTGGACGGTGGGTTACCCCCCAAGTAAAAACATTCCAAAAGGGTGTGGGGACAATATTTTTGATTTTGGGGGGGAAAAAAACTTTCGAGATTTGGGACCCAATTTTGGAAAATTTTGCCCTAGCCGGTATGGTCAAAAATTTCAGATTTTGGGCACAAAATAGGTTTTTGTTTTTATTGTCTCGGAATCGCCTCAAATTCGATATGTAAATGAAATGGGGTCTCACGGTCAAAATTGGTTTAGGGAACGGGTCTCGGCGGCCACTATCTGAGCAACTGAGGGCAAATTTTTGAAAGGACTTTTCTGGTCATCACAAGTAATTTGAATTTTTTTTACACATTTGGCACAAAGTTTACAAAAGTAGCTTTTATGGGAGAATGGCAAAACAGAAATTGCTCCAATTTCACACAGACGGGTTACCCCCGAAGACGGATCACACTGCCGAGTTACAGGTCCCTATGACTAGTATTTTAGGGTAATGCACAAATAACTATTTGGAACACTTGCCCGATTCACGACCGATCAAAATGACAGATTTCAGGGGACCCCACTCCCACCCAGAGCCTATCAGGCTTGAACGGTGAGTTCCACCAAAAGTAAAATCATGCATAATGGGTGTGGGGACAATATTTTTGATTTTGGGGGGGAAAAAAACTTTCGAGATTTGGGACCCAATTTTGGAAAATTTTGCCCTAGCCGGTATGGTCAAAAATTTCAGATTTTGGGCACAAAATAGGTTTTTGTTTTTATTGTCTCGGAATCGCCTCAAATTCGATATGTAAATGAAATGGGGTCTCACGGTCAAAATTGGTTTAGGGAACGGGTCTCGGCGGCCACTATCTGAGCAACTGAGGGCAAATTTTTGAAAGGACTTTTGGTCATCACAAGTAATTTGATTTTTTTTACACATTTGGCATAAAGTATACAAAAGTAGCATTTTATAAGGAGAATGGCAAAACAGAAATTGCTCCAATTTCACACAGACGGGTTACCCCCGAAGACGGATCACGCTGCCGAGTTACAGGTCCCTACGACTAGTATTTTAGGAGTAATGCACAAATAACTATTTAAGGAACACTTGCCCAATTCACGACCGATCAAAATGACAGATTTCAGGGACTCCCACCCAGAGCCTATCGGGCTTGAACGGTGGGTTCCCACCAAAGTAAAATCATGCATAATGGGTGTGGGGACAATATTTTTTTTTTTTTTGGGGAAAAAAACTTTTTCGAGATTTGGGACCCAATTTTGGAAAATAGCCGGTATGGTAAAAAATTCTGAATTTGGGACAAAATAGGTTTTTGTTTTTATTGTCTCGGAATCGCCTCAAATTCGATATGTAAATGAAATGGGGTCTCACGGTCAAAATTGGTTTAGGGAATGGGTCTCGGCGGCCACTATCTGAGCAACTGAGGGCAAATTTTTGAAAGGACTTTTCTGGTCATCACAAGTAATTTGATTTTTTTTTACACATTTGGCACAAAGTTTACAAAAGTAGCTTTTATGGGAGAATGGCAAAACAGAAATTGCTCCAATTTCACACAGACGGGTTACCCCCGAAGACGGATCACACTGCCGAGTTACAGGTCCCTACGACTAGTATTTTAGGAGTAATGCACAAATAACTATTTAAGGAACACTCGCCCGATTCACGACCGATCAAAATGACATATTTCAGGGACCCCCCCCCCACTCCCACCCAGAGCCTATCGGGCTTGAACGGTGGGTTCCCACCAAAGTAAAATCATGCATAATGGGTGTGGGGACAATATTTTTGATTTTGGGGGGGAAAAAAACTTTCGAGATTTGAGCTATATATGGGTTTGCTGAAATATTCAAGAACGGACGTGTTTTATTTCGCTCCTGTAAGGTGTTTTTAATCCATTTTATCTTCATTTTCATCAGGCATCCGATTTTCAAAACATTGTTGTATGATTTCTTGATGTCCCTCGTTTTGTGAACAGTATTATTTCGAGTTTTGATGTTTGATTTCGCGTAATTTTTGGATGTTTTTAAACTTTGTGGATGACAGGCTGAACGAAGAATGGCAGCCATGCTTTTCGTAGCTCCGTTTTTTTTATTAACCACCATTGTGAAATTCTTCACCTGGAACTTGGAAGGTGGAAATCCAACGACGACTGGACTGCAACGACTTTGTTGTGTGCTATTTTGGGAGGATTGTGCCCAAGACTATTGTGATCCGGAAACGACGCCATGTTTTCTACCGAAAAGTAAACAACAAGCCTATAGGCAACATGCCAGCATATCATTGTCTTGGCTGAGTCTTTTGCTCATTGCATTATCGCCATCCATACTTACAGACTTATCTTCAACTTCAACAGCAAAACAACAGTTCGGTGGGATTATTCCATTTTTGACACCATCTTCAATTCACTGTCTACTGTTAACTACAATGTCAAGCTAATAAATCACATTCCAAGACCGCTGCCTATGTTTGGTCATATTCAATTTGCTAGAAATATGACTTCAAAGAACTCTCTTGGCCACTTGGCGACCTTGCTCATGGATACCCCGTGGTAAATTACCACTGTTCATTCTAATCAACCTCCTCGCCGGCGACATAAATTTAAACCCTGGACCACAGTCTCTCACCGCGGTCGTAAGCCAAAATGGCCGTGTGGTATATGTCATTATGCATGTAAGTTGGACTGTATTATGTGTACAAACTGTGGTAAATGGTTCCGCAACAACTGCTCTAGAGCCTCAGATGAAACGATTGCCTACCATGTTTCATACGCCGATGCAGTATGCTTTGTCCACTTTGCAACTTTATAAATCTCACCAGCTCTTCCAGTGAAACTGAACTTGAAGTAAGTAACCCGTTTGACATACTTACTATTTCTGATCATGGACCACCACTACTACTAGGAAACCGACGCAACATTCTACCCCAGATTGTAGAAGGTTACCCTATCAAACTCAAACTTTACGATGACGGCTGGATGTGTTGACCGATCCGCAAAAAAATGTATGGAAAACCAGCACAACAGTTTTCCTCCACACAAAAAGGTTACACCACTCAGCTCAAATCATGTGACAATGGTTGGACCTGCGTACACCCACCTGCTACTACTACTGGACAACAAATAACGACAAACCCTCAACTGAACACGCAGACCACCACCAATACAAAGACCACCAGACGTAGTAAAAAGAAACAATCACCATCATCAGCATAAATTGCAACAGCATCGGAGGTAAATCCCCCAATTTGAACTGCTCATAAACGATGAAAAGTCGACGTCATTATAGGAACAGAATCCAAACTCGGTCCAGATATTCACAACTCTGAAATATTCCCAAAGCAATTTCCACATCTATCGTAGAGACCGTACCAGTGGAGGTGGAGGAATCTTCATCGCTGTAAAAACAACATACCCAGCTTTGAAAGACCAGACCTTGCGGTTGCCAAACACACGAACTCTATGGTCGAACTCGCCCTCAAAGATCAAGACGTCTTCATCGGTGCATTTTACAGACAACAAACCACTCAATTGACATGTTAATTAACCTTGATACCAGTTTGTCAACCTTGTTTAATTCAACAAACACACCATGTGTAATTCTAGGTGGAATTTCAATGTACCCGGCCTCACTTGGCAACATGATGGATCCACAACAGTATCGACTCCGTTGCAGGGAGACACTCGTGAACGACCCAAATAATCATTTATTGACCCAAAAGGTACCCTTTTCTACAAGACGTCACATAAATGGAACTGAAAACACATTGGATCTACTGTTTACCACCCATCCATCACTTCTACACTCTGTAAGACCACACTCCGGACTAAGTGATCATTCAGCAGTACTTGCGGAATTTAACATAAAACATTCCTGCCAAGAAAGCCAGCAAGAACTGTACCGCAGTGGAAGGTGTAGATACAGACCTGTTTAAACAGGAAGCTGGCAAACTTGCAGAATGCCTCCTACAAAAGCTCTGCTAAAAACAGGACAGTCGGAGAAAACTGGAAATTATTCAGCGACGGAATGAATAATATTGTTAACAAAATCGTTCCACAGAAGACATTTTCTGGGAACAGAGGACCTACCATGGTTTACAAACAAACATAAAAGATGACCAGGAAGAAGAGAAATTATACTGCCGGGCCAGACGCTCCGGACGTGATGTGGACTGGGAAAACTACAGAACTACAAGGTTAAATTCAACAAATTCATCCGTCTTTCAAAAGCGTACGCACGAAGCCGACATCCTAAATACAGGCTTCGAGCCCAAAAAATTCTGGCGTTATGTAAGATCAAAGAAGAAAGATAACACGGAGTTCCAGTACTCAGTAAACAACATCATCCTATCTAAGGATGAAGAGAAAGCTGAAGCACTCAGCAATCAATTCCAGAGCATTTTCACGAGGGAAAATTCAAACGCATCCAACATGCCAATCATCAACAAACCTCACTTTGAAGACATGCCAGAGATCACTGTCAGCGTAGACGGAGTTGAAAAACTCCTTCGCAACATAGACCCATCAAAAAGCCATAGGACCCGATAACATACCAAACCACGCTCTTAAAATAGCTGCTCACAGATTACACCATTCTTTGTATGATCTTCCAGCAGTCGATTGACACTGGCGAGCTCCCGAAGACTGGCGTAAAGCAAATATCTCCCCATCTACAAAAAAAGGACCCACGACAGATCCGGCTAACTACAGACCAATCTCCCTAACAAGTGTATGCTGCAAGATCCTAGAACACATCATTGACAGCAACCTGATGAAACATCTTGAGAAGCATCAAATCTTGGCTAATACACCAGCACGCCTTCAGAAAAGCTAGATCGACCGAGTCGCAACTTATCTTAACTACACATGACCTGCCAAAAACGCTTGGCGACAAAACCACCACTGACATTGCCATTCTTGATTTTTCAAAAGCCTTGACGTTGTACCTCACGAGAGACTCCTCCTCAAAGCTTGACCATTCTGGAATCCGTGGCACCAACAAAAGATGGATAAAATCATTCCTCTCCACACGACATCAAGAGTGACCGTAAATGGGAAAAGCCTCAATCTGGCAGAGAGTACTCAGCGGCGTGCCGCAGGGACGTCCTAGGACCACACTTATGTTTATTATTCATTAATGACATCCAAGATTCAATAACATCCACCGTCCGCCTGTTTGCTGATGATTGTCTCCTCTATAACACCATTGCCAACCAGGCCGACGAAAATACACTCAAATCGATCTGGACAAACTTACTAAATGGGCGGATACATGGGGAATGCGATTCAACGCTTCAAAATGCAACATCATCGCGTGTCACCAACAAATGCAGACTGACTTCGCCAAACTACAACATGGCGGGAACCAAACTTGAAACCACAAACGAGATATAAATATCTTGGCATTATCATCCAAAACAACCTCAAATGGAACCAACAAACCCAATATGCTGCAAACAAAGCTTCAAAATGGCTTGGCTACGTCAAACGAAATTTCCACCATGCTTCGAGAAACATCAAAGAAAAGCTCTACCATACCATCGTGAGACCACACCTTGAGTACGGCGTGGCAGCATGGGATCCTCACACAACAAATAATATCAACACCCTGGAAAAGATACAACGGAGAGCAGCCCGTTTCACCACAAGTGACTACTCGCGCGAATCCAGCGTATCACAAATGATCATCACTCTAGGATGGGATAGCCTCCAAGATAGACGTAGAGCCCACCGACTAACCTGCCTGTACAAAATTACAAAAAAATCTGCTTGACATCTCCAAAGACTACACCAAACCAAAGACTGACAGGAATAGACGAGGACATAACCAACAGTTCAAATTATATAGCACAAGACTGGCACCCTTCGCAAATTCATTCTTCCCGAGGACCATTGCCGAATGGAACAGTCTACCACAAACGACCGTCTCACAAATCTCCAAAGTTGCATTCAAATTAAACGTCCTAGCAAAAAACTAGTATGACCACTCATTGCACCTCCTGTTAAACTTCCCAAGCGGAGGACTAAGGAGGATTACCAACCAAGTACCAAGTACCCAATTTTGGAAAATTTTGCCCTAGCCGGTATGGTCAAAAATTCTGATTTTGGGCACAAAATAGGTTTTTGTTTTTATTGTCTCGGAATCGCCTCAAATTCGATATGTAAATGGAATGGGGTCTCACGGTCAAAATTGGTTTAGGGAACGGGTCTCGGCGGCCACTATCTGAGCAACTGAGGGCAAATTTTTGAAAGGACTTTTCTGGTCATCACAAGTAATTTGAATTTTTTTTACACATTTGGCACAAAGTTTACAAAAGTAGCTTTTATGGGAGAATGGCAAAACAGAAATTGCTCCAATTTCACACAGACAGGTTACCCCCGAAGACGGATCACACTGCTGAGTTACAGGTCCCTACGACTAGTATTTTAGGAGTAATGCACAAATAACTATTTAAGGAACACTTGCCCGATTCACGACCGATCAAAATGACAGATTTCAGGGACCCCCCCCCACACCCACCCAGAGCCAATCGGGCGTGAACGGTGGGTTACCACCAAAGTAAAATCATGCATAATGGGTGTGGGGACAATATTTTTGATTTTGGGGGAGAAAAAAACTTTCGAGATTTGGGACCCAATTTTGGAAAATTTTGCCCTAGCCGGTATGGTCAAAAATTCTGATTTTGGGCACAAAATAGGTTGTTTTTTTTTCGTCTAGGAATCGCCTCAAATTCGATATGTAAATGGAATGGGGTCTCACGGTCAAAATTGGTTTAGGGAACGGGTCTCGGCGGCCACTATCTGAGCAACTGAGGGCAAATTTTTGAAAGGACTTTTCTGGTCATCACAAGTAATTTGAATTTTTTTTACACATTTGGCACAAAGTTTACAAAAGTAGCTTTTATGGGAGAATGGCAAAACAGAAATTGCTCCAATTTCACACAGACGGGTTACCCCCGAAGACGGATCACACTGCTGAGTTACAGGTCCCTACGACTAGTATTTTAGGAGTAATGCACAAATAACTATTTAAGGAACACTTGCCCGATTCACGACCGATCAAAATGACAGATTTCAGGGACCCCCCACTCCCACCCAGAGCCTATCGGGCTTGAACGGTGGGTTCCCACAAAGTAAAATCATGCATAATGGGTGTGGGGACAATATTTTTGATTTTGGGGGGGAAAAAAACTTTCGAGATTTGGGACCCAATTTTGGAAAATTTTGCCCTAGCGGTATGGTCAAAAATTCTGATTTTGGGCACAAAATAGGTTGTTGTTTTTTCGTCTAGGACTCGCCTCAAATTCGATATGTAAATGGAATGGGGTCTCACGGTCAAAATTGGTTTAGGGAACGGGTCTCGGCGGCCACTATCTGAGCAACTGAGGGCAAATTTTTGAAAGGACTTTTCTGGTCATCACAAGTAATTTGAATTTTTTTTACACATTTGGCACAAAGTTTACAAAAGTAGCTTTTATGGGAGAATGGCAAAACAGAAATTGCTCCAATTTCAAACAGACGGATCACACTGCCGAGTTACAGGTCCCTACGACTAGTATTTTAGGAGTAATGCACAAATAACTATTTAAGGAACACTTGCCCGATTCACGACCGATCAAAATGACAGATTTCAGGGACCCCCCCCCACTCCCACCCAGAGCCTATCGGGCTTGAACGGTGGGTTCCCACCAAAGTAAAATCATGCATAATGGGTGTGGGGACAATATTTTTGATTTTGGGGGGGAAAAAAACTTTCGAGATTTGGGACCCAATTTTGGAAAATTTTGCCCTAGCCGGTATGGTCAAAAATTCTGATTTTGGGCACAAAATAGTTTTTTTTTTTTTCGTCTAGGACTCGCCTCAAATTCGATATGTAAATGGAATGGGGTCTCACGGTCAAAATTGGTTTAGGGAACGGGTCTCGGCGGCCACTATCTGAGCAACTGAGGGCAAATTTTTGAAAGGACTTTTCTGGTCATCACAAGTAATTTGAATTTTTTTTACACATTTGGCACAAAGTTTACAAAAGTAGCTTTTATGGGAGAATGGCAAAACAGAAATTGCTCCAATTTCACACAGACGGGTTACCCCCGAAGACGGATCACACTGCCGAGTTACAGGTCCCTACGACTAGTATTTTAGGAGTAATGCACAAATAACTATTTAAGGAACACTTGCCCGATTCACGACCGATCAAAATGACAGATTTCAGGGACCCCCCCCACTCCCACCCAGAGCCTATCGGGCTTGAACGGTGGGTTCCCACCAAAGTAAAATCATGCATAATGGGTGTGGGGACAATATTTTTGATTTTGGGGGGGAAAAAAACTTTCGAGATTTGGGACCCAATTTTGGAAAATTTTGCCCTAGCCGGTATGGTCAAAAATTCTGATTTTGGGCACAAAATAGGTTTTTTTTTTTCGTCTAGGACTCGCCTCAAATTCGATATGTAAATGGAATGGGGTCTCACGGTCAAAATTGGTTTAGGGAACGGGTCTCGGCGGCCACTATCTGAGCAACTGAGGGCAAATTTTTGAAAGGACTTTTCTGGTCATCACAAGTAATTTGAATTTTTTTTTACACATTTGGCACAAAGTTTACAAAAGTAGCTTTTATGGGAGAATGGCAAAACAGAAATTGCTCCAATTTCACACAGACGGGTTACCCCCGAAGACGGATCACACTGCTGAGTTACAGGTCCCTACGACTAGTATTTTAGGAGTAATGCACAAATAACTATTTAAGGAACACTTGCCCGATTCACGACCGATCAAAATGACAGATTTCAGGGACCCCCCACTCCCACCCAGAGCCTATCGGGCTTGAACGGTGGGTTCCCACCAAAGTAAAATCATGCATAATGGGTGTGGGGACAATATTTTTGATTTTGGGGGGGAAAAAAACTTTCGAGATTTGGGACCCAATTTTGGAAAATTTTGCCCTAGCCGGTATGGTCAAAAATTCTGATTTTGGGCACAAAATAGGTTTTTTTTTTTCGTCTAGGACTCGCCTCAAATTCGATATGTAAATGGAATGGGGTCTCACGGTCAAAATTGGTTTAGGAACGGGTCTCGGCGGCCACTATCTGAGCAACTGAGGGCAAATTTTTGAAAGGACTTTTCTGGTCATCACAAGTAATTTGATATTTTTATACACATTATGCACAAAGGTAACAAAAGAAGATGTTGTGGGAGAATGGCAAAACAGAAATTGCTCCAAGGTCACACAGACAGGTTACCCCGAAGACGGATCACACTGCTGAGTTACAGGTCCCTACGACTAGTATTTTAGGAGTAATGCACAAATAACTATTTAAGGAACACTTGCCCGATTCACGACCGATCAAAATGACAGATTTCAGGGACCACCCACCCCCACCCAGAGCCTATCGGGCTTGAACGGTGAGTTCCACCAAAGTAAAATCATTCATAATGGGTGTGGGGAAAAAATAATTGATTTTGGGGGGTAAAAAAACTTTCGAGTTTTGGGAACCATTTTTGTAAAATTTTGCCCTAGCCGGTTTGGTAAAAATTTCTTTTTTTGGGAACAAAATTTGTTTTTTTTTTTTTCGTCTAGGACTCGCCTCAAATTCGATATGTAAATGGAATGGGGTCTCACGGTCAAAATTGGTTTAGGGAACGGGTCTCGGCGGCCACTATCTGAGCAACTGAGGGCAAATTTTTGAAAGGACTTTTCTGGTCATCACAAGTAATTTGAATTTTTTACACATTTGGCACAAAGTTTACAAAAAGTAGCTTTTATGGGAGAATGGCAAAACAGAAATTGCTCCAATTTCACACAGACGGGTTACCCCCAAAGACGGATCACACTGCTGAGTTACAGGTCCCTACGACTAGTATTTTAGGAGTAATGCACAAATAACTATTTAAGGAACACTTGCCCGATTCACGACCGATCAAAATGACAGATTTCAGGGACCCCCCACTCCCACCCAGAGCCTATCGGGCTTGAACGGGGGGGTCCCCCCAAAAGAAAAATCATGCATAATGGGTGTGGGGACAATATTTTTGATTTTGGGGGGAAAAAAACTTTTCGAGATTTGGGACCCAATTTTGGAAAATTTTGCCCTAGCCGGTATGGTCAAAAATTCTGATTTTGGGCACAAAATAGGTTTTTTTTTTTCGTCTAGGACTCGCCTCAAATTCGATATGTAAATGGAATGGGGTCTCACGGTCAAAATTGGTTTAGGAACGGGTCTCGGCGGCCACTATCTGAGCAACTGAGGGCAAATTTTTGAAAGGACTTTTCTGGTCATCACAAGTAATTTGAATTTTTTACACATTTGGCACAAAGTTTACAAAAGTAGCTTTTATGGGAGAATGGCAAAACAGAAATTGCTCCAATTTCACACAGACAGGTTACCCCAGACGGATCACACTGCTGAGTTACAGGTCCCTACGACTAGTATTTTAGGAGTAATGCACAAATAACTATTTAAGGAACACTTGCCCGATTCACGACCAATCAAAATGACAGATTTCAGGGACCCCCACTCCCACCCAGAGCCTATCGGGCTTGAACGGTGGGTTCCCACCAAAGTAAAATCATGCATAATGGGTGTGGGGACAATATTTTTGATTTTGGGGGGGGAAAAAACTTTCGAGATTTGGGACCCAATTTTGGAAAATTTTGCCCTAGCCGGTATGGTCAAAAATTCTGATTTTGGGCACAAAATAGGTTTGTTTTTTCGTCTAGGACTCGCCTCAAATTCGATATGTAAATGGAATGGGGTCTCACGGTCAAAATTGGTTTAGGAACGGGTCTCGGCGGCCACTATCTGAGCAACTGAGGGCAATTTTGAAAGGACTTTTCTGGTCATCACAAGTAATTTGAATTTTTACACATTTGGCACAAAGTTTACAAAAGTAGCTTTTATGGGAGAATGGCAAAACAGAAATTGCTCCAATTTCACACAGACGGGTTACCCCGAAGACGGATCACACTGCTGAGTTACAGGTCCCTACGACTAGTATTTTAGGAGTAATGCACAAATAACTATTTAAGGAACACTTGCCCGATTCACGACCGATCAAAATGACAGATTTCAGGGACCCCCACTCCCACCCAGAGCCTATCGGGCTTGAACGGTGGGTTCCACAAAAGTAAAATCATGCATAATGGGTGTGGGGACAATATTTTTGATTTTGGGGGGGAAAAAACTTTCGAGATTTGGGACCCAATTTTGGAAAATTTTGCCCTAGCCGGTATGGTCAAAATTCTGATTTTGGGCACAAAATAGGTTTTTTTTTTCGTCTAGGACTCGCCTCAAATTCGATATGTAAATGGAATGGGGTCTCACGGTCAAAATTGGTTTAGGTAACGGGTCTCGGCGGCCACTATCTGAGCAACTGAGGGCAAATTTTTGAAAGGACTTTTCTGGTCATCACAAGTAATTTGAATTTTTTTTACACATTTGGCACAAAGTTTACAAAAGTAGCTTTTATGGGAGAATGGCAAAACAGAAATTGCTCCAATTTCACACAGACGGGTTACCCCCGAAGACGGATCACACTGCTGAGTTACAGGTCCCTACGACTAGTATTTTAGGAGTAATGCACAAATAACTATTTAAGGAACACTTGCCCGATTCACGACCGATCAAAATGACAGATTTCAGGGACCCCCCACTCCCACCCAGAGCCTATCGGGCTTGAACGGTGGGTTCCCACCAAAGTAAAATCATGCATAATGGGTGTGGGGACAATATTTTTGATTTTGGGGGGGAAAAAAACTTTCGAGATTTGGGACCCAATTTTGGAAAATTTTGCCCTAGCCGGTATGGTCAAAAATTCTGATTTTGGGCACAAAATAGGTGGTTTTTTTTCGTCTAGGACTCGCCTCAAATTCGATATGTAAATGGAATGGGGTCTCACGGTCAAAATTGGTTTAGGGAACGGGTCTCGGCGTCACTATCTGAGCAACTGAGGGCAAATTTTTGAAAGGACTTTTCTGGTCATCACAAGTAATTTGAATTTTTTTTACACATTTGGCACAAAGTTTACAAAAGTAGCTTTTATGGGAGAATGGCAAAACAGAAATTGCTCCAATTTCACACAGACGGGTTACCCCCGAAGACGGATCACACTGCCGAGTTACAGGTCCCTACGACTAGTATTTTAGGAGTAATGCACAAATAAGTATTTTAGGAACACTCGCCCGATTCTAGACCGATCAAAATGACAGATTTCAGGGACCCCCCCCCCCACCCAGAGCCTATCGGGCTTGAACGGTGAGTTCCCACCAAAGTAACATCATGCATAATGGGTGTGGGGACAATATTTTTGATTTTGGGGGGGAAAAAAACTTTCGAGATTTGGGACCCAATTTTGGAAAATTTTGCCCTAGCCGGTATGGTCAAAAATTCTGATTTTGGGCACAAAATAGGTTTTTGTTTTTATTGTCTAGGAATCGCCTCAAATTCGATATGTAAATGGAATGGGGTCTCACGGTCAAAATTGGTTTAGGAACGGGTCTCGGCGGCCACTATCTGAGCAACTGAGGGCAAATTTTGAAAGGACTTTTCTGGTCATCACAAGTAATTTGAATTTTTACACATTTGGCACAAAGTTTACAAAAGTAGCTTTTATGGGAGAATGGCAAAACAGTAAGTGCTCCAATTTCAAACAGTCGGGTTTGACCAGAAGACGGATCACACTGCTGAGTTACAGGTCCCTACGACTAGTATTTTAGGAGTAATGCACAAATAACTATTTAAGGAACACTTGCCCGATTCACGACCGATCAAAATGACAGATTTCAGGGACCCCCCACTCCCACCCAGAGCCTATCGGGCTTGAACGGTGGGTTCCACCAAAGTCAAATCATGCATAATGGGTGTGGGGACAATATTTTTGATTTTGGGGGGGAAAAAAACTTTCGAGATTTGGGACCCAATTTTGGAAAATTTTGCCCTAGCCGGTATGGTCAAAAATTCTGATTTTGGGCACAAAATAGGTTTTTTTTTTTTCGTCTAGGACTCGCCTCAAATTCGATATATAAATGGAATGGGGTCTCACGGTCAAAATTGGTTTAGGGAACGGGTCTCGGCGGCCACTATCTGAGCAACTGAGGGCAAATTTTTGAAAGGACTTTTCTGGTCATCACAAGTAATTTGAATTTTTTTTACACATTTGGCACAAAGTTTACAAAAGTAGCTTTTATGGGAGAATGGCAAAACAGAAATTGCTCCAATTTCACACAGACGGGTTACCCCGAAGACGGATCACACTGCTGAGTTACAGGTCCCTACGACTAGTATTTTAGGAGTAATGCACAAATAACTATTTAAGGAACACTTGCCCGATTCACGACCGATCAAAATGACAGATTTCAGGGACCCCCACTCCCACCCAGAGCCTATCGGGCTTGAACGGTGGGTTCCCACCAAAGTAAAATCATGCATAATGGGTGTGGGGACAATATTTTGATTTTGGGGGGGAAAAAAACTTTCGAGATTTGGGACCCAATTTTGGAAAATTTTGCCCTAGCCGGTATGGTCAAAAATTCTGATTTTGGGCACAAAATAGGTTTTTTTTCGTCTAGGACTCGCCTCAAATTCGATATGTAAATGGAATGGGGTCTCACGGTCAAAATTGGTTTAGGGAACGGGTCTCGGCGGCCACTATCTGAGCAACTGAGGGCAAATTTTTGAAAGGACTTTTCTGGTCATCACAAGTAATTTGAATTTTTTTTACACATTTGGCACAAAGTTTACAAAAGTAGCTTTTATGGGAGAATGGCAAAACAGAAATTGCTCCAATTTCACACAGACGGGTTACCCCCGAAGACGGATCACACTGCCGAGTTACAGGTCCCTACGACTAGTATTTTAGGAGTAATGCACAAATAACTATTTAAGGAACACTTGCCCGATTCACGACCGATCAAAATGACAGATTTCAGGGACCCCCCCCCCCCCACTCCCACCCAGAGCCTATCGGGCTTGAACGGTGGGTTCCACCAAAGTCAAATCATGCATAATGGGTGTGGGGACAATATTTTTGATTTTGGGGGGGAAAAAAACTTTCGAGATTTGGGACCCAATTTTGGAAAATTTTGCCCTAGCCGGTATGGTCAAAAATTCTGATTTTGGGCACAAAATAGGTTTTGTTTTTTTCGTCTAGGACTCGCCTCAAATTCGATATGTAAATGGAATGGGGTCTCACGGTCAAAATTGGTTTAGGGAACGGGTCTCAGTGGCCACTATCTGAGCAACTGAGGGCAAATTTTTGAAAGGACTTTTCTGGTCATCACAAGTAATTTGAATTTTTTTTACACATTTGGCACAAAGTTTACAAAAGTAGCTTTTATGGGAGAATGGCAAAACAGAAATTGCTCCAATTTCACACAGACGGGTTACCCCCGAAGACGGATCACACTGCCGAGTTACAGGTCCCTACGACTAGTATTTTAGGAGTAATGCACAAATAACTATTTAAGGAACACTTGCCCGATTCACGACCGATCAAAATGACAGATTTCAGGGACCCCCCCCCACTCCCACCCAGAGCCTATCGGGCTTGAACGGTGGGTTCCCACCAAAGTAAAATCATGCATAATGGGTGTGGGGACAATATTTTTGATTTTGGGGGGGAAAAAAACTTTCGAGATTTGGGACCCAATTTTGGAAAATTTTGCCCTAGCCGGTATGGTCAAAAATTCTGATTTTGGGCACAAAATAGGTTTTTGTTTTTATTGTCTTGGAATCGCCTCAAATTCGATATGTAAATGAAATGGGGTCTCACGGTCAAAATTGGTTTAGGGAACGGGTCTCGGCGGCCACTATCTGAGCAACTGAGGGCAAATTTTTGAAAGGACTTTTCTGGTCATCACAAGTAATTTGAATTTTTTATACACATTTGGCACAAAGTTTACAAAAGTAGCTTTTATGGGAGAATGGCAAAACAGAAATTGCTCCAATTTCAAACAGACGGGTTACCCCCGAAGACGGATCACACTGCCGAGTTACAGGTCCCTACGACTAGTATTTTAGGAGTAATGCACAAATAACTATTTAAGGAACACTTGCCCGATTCACGACCGATCAAAATGACAGATTTCAGGGACCCCCCCCCCCACTCCCACCCAGAGCCTATCGGGCTTGAACGGTGGGTTCCCACCAAAGTAAAATCATGCATAATGGGTGTGGGGACAATATTTTTGATTTTGGGGGGAAAAAAACTTTCGAGATTTGGGACCCAATTTTGGAAAATTTTTAAATAGACGGTATGGTCAAAAATTCTGATTTTGGGCACAAAATAGGTTTTTGTTTCGTCTAGGACTCGCCTCAAATTCGATATGTAAATGGAATGGGGTCTCACGGTCAAAATTGGTTTAGGAACGGGTCTCGGCGGCCACTATCTGAGCAACTGAGGGCAAATTTTGAAAGGACTTTTCTGGTCATCACAAGTAATTTGAATTTTTACACATTTGGCACAAAGTTTACAAAAGTAGCTTTTATGGGAGAATGTCAAAACAGAAATTGCTCCAATTTCACACAGACGGGTTACACCCGAAGACGGATCACACTGCTGAGTTACAGGTCCCTACGACTAGTATTTTAGGAGTAATGCACAAATAACTATTTAAGGAACACTTGCCCGATTCACGACCAATCAAAATGACAGATTTCAGGGACCCCCACTCCCACCCAGAGCCTATCGGGCTTGAACGGTGGGTTCTCACCAAAGTAAAATCATGCATAATGGGTGTGGGGACAATATTTTTGATTTTGGGGGGGAAAAAAACTTTCGAGATTTGGGACCCAATTTTGGAAAATTTTGCCCTAGCCGGTATGGTCAAAAATTCTGATTTTGGGCACAAAATAGGTGTTTTTTTTTCGTCTAGGACTCGCCTCAAATTCGATATGTAAATGGAATGGGGTCTCACGGTCAAAATTGGTTTAGTGAACGGGTCTCGGCGGACACTATCTGAGCAACTGAGGGCAAATTTTTGAAAGGACTTTTCTGGTCATCACAAGTAATTTGAATTTTTTTTACACATTTGGCACAAAGTTTACAAAAGTAGCTTTTATGGGAGAATGGCAAAACAGAAATTGCTCCAATTTCACACAGACGGGTTACCCCCGAAGACGGATCACACTGCTGAGTTACAGGTCCCTACGACTAGTATTTTAGGAGTAATGCACAAATAACTATTTAAGGAACACTTGCCCGATTCACGACCGATCAAAATGACAGATTTCAGGGACTCCCACCCAGAGCCTATCGGGCTTGAACGGTGGGTTCCACCAAAAGTTAAATCATGCATAATGGGTGTGGGGACAATATTTTTGATTTTGGGGGGGAAAAAAACTTTCGAGATTTGGGACCCAATTTTGGAAAATTTTGCCCTAGCCGGTATGGTCAAAAATTCTGATTTTGGGCACAAAATAGGTTGTTTTTTTTTCGTCTAGGACTCGCCTCAAATTCGATATGTAAATGGAATGGGGTCTCACGGTCAAAATTGGTTTAGGGAACGGGTCTCGGCGGCCACTATCTGAGCAACTGAGGGCAAATTTTTGAAAGGACTTTTCTGGTCATCACAAGTAATTTGAATTTTTTTTACACATTTGGCACAAAGTTTACAAAAGTAGCTTTTATGGGAGAATGGCAAAACAGAAATTGCTCCAATTTTACACAGACGGGCTACCTCCGCTGACGGATCACACTGCCGAGTTACAGGTCCCTACGACTAGTATTTTAGGAGTAATGCACAAATAACTATTTAAGGAACACTCGCCCGATCAAAATGACAGATTTCAGGGACCCCCCCACTCCCACCCAGAGCCTATCGGGCTTGAACGGTGGGTTCCCACCAAAGTAAAATCATGCATAATGGGTGTGGGGACAATATTTTTGATTTTGGGGGGGAAAAAAACTTTCGAGATTTGGGACCCAATTTTGGAAAATTTTGCCCTAGCCGGTATGGTCAAAAATTCTGATTTTGGGCACAAAATAGGTTTTGTTTTTTTCGTCTAGGACTCGCCTCAAATTCGATATGTAAATGGAATGGAGTCTCACGGTCAAAATTGGTTTAGGGAACGGGTCTCGGCGGCCACTATCTGAGCAACTGAGGGCAAATTTTTGAAAGGACTTTTCTGGTCATCACAAGTAATTTGAATTTTTTTTACACATTTGGCACAAAGTTTACAAAAGTAGCTTTTATGGGAGAATGGCAAAACAGAAATTGCTCCAATTTCACACAGACGGGTTACCCCGAAGACGGATCACACTGCCTGAGTTACAGGTCCCTACGACTAGTATTTTAGGAGTAATGCACAAATAACTATTTAAGGAACACTTGCCCGATTCACGACCAATCAAAATGACAGATTTCAGGGACCCCCCACTCCCACCCAGAGCCTATCGGGCTTGAACGGTGGGTTCTCACCAAAGTAAAATCATGCATAATGGGTGTGGGGACAATATTTTTGATTTTGGGGGGGAAAAAAACTTTCGAGATTTGGGACCCAATTTTGGAAAATTTTGCCCTAGCCGGTATGGTCAAAAATTCTGATTTTGGGCACAAAATAGGTTTTGTTTTTTTGTCTAGACTCGCCTCAAATTCGATATGTAAATGAAATGGGGTCTCACGGTCAAAATTGGTTTAGGGAACGGGTCTCGGCGGCCACTATCTGAGCAACTGAGGGCAAATTTTTGAAAGGACTTTTCTGGTCATCACAAGTAATTTGAATTTTTTTTACACATTTGGCACAAAGTTTACAAAAGTAGCTTTTATGGGAGAATGGCAAAACAGAAATTGCTCCAATTTCACACAGACGGGTTACCCCCGAAGACGGATCACACTGCCGAGTTACAGGTCCCTACGACTAGTATTTTAGGAGTAATGCACAAATAACTATTTAAGGAACACTTGCCCGATTCACGACCGATCAAAATGACAGATTTCAGGGACCCCCCCCCCCCCAGAGCCTATCGGGCTTGAACGGTGGGTTCCCACCAAAGTAAAATCATGCATAATGGGTGTGGGGACAATATTTTTGATTTTGGGGGGGAAAAAAACTTTCGAGATTTGGGACCCAATTTTGGAAAATTTTGCCCTAGCCGGTATGGTCAAAAATTCTGATTTTGGGCACAAAATAGGTTTTGTTTTTTTCGTCTAGGACTCGCCTCAAATTCGATATGTAAATGAAATGGGGTCTCACGGTCAAAATTGGTTTAGGGAACGGGTCTCGGCGGCCACTATCTGAGCAACTGAGGGCAAATTTTTGAAAGGACTTTTCTGGTCATCACAAGTAATTTGAATTTTTTATACACATTTGGCACAAAGTTTACAAAAGTAGCTTTTATGGGAGAATGGCAAAACAGAAATTGCTCCAATTTCAAACAGACGGGTTACCCCCGAAGACGGATCACACTGCTGAGTTACAGGTCCCTACGACTAGTATTTTAGGAGTAATGCACAAATAACTATTTAAGGAACACTTGCCCGATTCACGACCGATCAAAATGACAGATTTCAGGGACCCCCCACTCCCACCCAGAGCCTATCGGGCTTGAACGGTGGGTTCTCACCAAAGTAAAATCATGCATAATGGGTGTGGGGACAATATTTTTGATTTTGGGGGGGAAAAAAACTTTCGAGATTTGGGACCCAATTTTGGAAAATTTTGCCCTAGCCGGTATGGTCAAAAATTCTGATTTTGGCAGAAAATAGGTTGTTTTTTCGTCTAGGACTCGCCTCAAATTCGATATGTAAATGGAATGGGGTCTCACGGTCAAAATTGGTTTAGGGAACGGGTCTCGGCGGCCACTATCTGAGCAACTGAGGGCAAATTTTTGAAAGGACTTTTCTGGTCATCACAAGTAATTTGAATTTTTTTTACACATTTGGCACAAAGTTTACAAAAGTAGCTTTTATGGGAGAATGGCAAAACAGAAATTGCTCCAATTTCACACAGACGGGTTACCCCCGAAGACGGATCACACTGCTGAGTTACAGGTCCCTACGACTAGTATTTTAGGAGTAATGCACAAATAACTATTTAAGGAACACTTGCCCGATTCACGACCGATCAAAATGACAGATTTCAGGGACCCCCCCACTCCCACCCAGAGCCTATCGGGCTTGAACGGTGGGTTCCCACCAAAGTAAAATCATGCATAATGGGTGTGGGGACAATATTTTTGATTTTGGGGGGGAAAAAAACTTTCGAGATTTGGGACCCAATTTTGGAAAATTTTGCCCTAGCCGGTATGGTCAAAAATTCTGATTTTGGGCACAAAATAGGTTGTTTTTTTTCGTCTAGGACTCGCCTCAAATTCGATATGTAAATGGAATGGGGTCTCACGGTCAAAATTGGTTTAGGGAACGGGTCTCGGCGGCCACTATCTGAGCAACTGAGGGCAAATTTTTGAAAGGACTTTTCTGGTCATCACAAGTAATTTGAATTTTTTTTACACATTTGGCACAAAGTTTACAAAAGTAGCTTTTATGGGAGAATGGCAAAACAGAAATTGCTCCAATTTCACACAGACGGGTTACCCCCGAAGACGGATCACACTGCCGAGTTACAGGTCCCTACGACTAGTATTTTAGGAGTAATGCACAAATAACTATTTAAGGAACACTTGCCCGATTCACGACCGATCAAAATGACAGATTTCAGGGACCCCCCCCACTCCCACCCAGAGCCTATCGGGCTTGAACGGTTGGTTCCCACCAATGTAAAATCATGCATAATGGGTGTGGGGACAATATTTTTGATTTTGGGGAAAAAACTTTCAGATTTGGGACCCAATTTTGGAAAATTTTGCCCTAGCCGGTATGGTCAAAATTCTGATTTTGGGCACAAAATAGGTTTTGTTTTTTTCGTCTAGGACTCGCCTCAAATTCGATATGTAAATGGAATGGAGTCTCACGGTCAAAATTGGTTTAGGGAACGGGTCTCGGCGGCCACTATCTGAGCAACTGAGGGCAAATTTTTGAAAGGACTTTTCTGGTCATCACAAGTAATTTGAATTTTTTTTACACATTTGGCACAAAGTTTACAAAAGTAGCTTTTATGGGAGAATGGCAAAACAGAAATTGCTCCAATTTCACACAGACTTGTTAACCAATCAGACGGATCACACTGCTGAGTTACAGGTCCCTACGACTAGTATTTTAGGAGTAATGCACAAATAACTATTTAAGGAACACTTGCCCGATTCACGACCGATCAAAATGACAGATTTCAGGGACCCCCCACTCCCACCCAGAGCCTATCGGGCTTGAACGGTGGGTTCCCACCAAAGTAAAATCATGCATAATGGGTGTGGGGACAATATTTTTGATTTTGGGGGGGAAAAAAACTTTCGAGATTTGGGACCCAATTTTGGAAAATTTTGCCCTAAGCCGGTATGGTCAAAAATTCTGATTTTGGGCACAAAATAGGTTTTTGTTTTCGTCTAGGACTCGCCTCAAATTCGATATGTAAATGGAATGGGGTCTCACGGTCAAAATTGGTTTAGGGAACGGGTCTCGGCGGCCACTATCTGAGCAACTGAGGGCAAATTTTTGAAAGGACTTTTCTGGTCATCACAAGTAATTTGAATTTTTTTTACACATTTGGCACAAAGTTTACAAAAGTAGCTTTTATGGGAGAATGGCAAAACAGAAATTGCTCCAATTTCACACAGACAGGTTACCCCGAAGACGGATCACACTGCTGAGTTACAGGTCCCTACGACTAGTATTTTAGGAGTAATGCACAAATAACTATTTAAGGAACACTTGCCCGATTCACGACCGATCAAAATGACAGATTTCAGGGACCCCCACTCCCACCCAGAGCCTATCGGGCTTGAACGGTGAGTTCCACCAAAGTAAAATCATGCATAATGGGTGTGGGGACAATATTTTTGATTCTGGGGGGGAAAAAAACTTTCGAGATTTGGGACCCAATTTTGGAAAATTTTGCCCTAGCCGGTATGGTCAAAAATTCTGATTTTGGGCACAAAATAGGTTTTTGTTTCTATTGTCTTGGAATCGCCTCAAATTCGATATGTAAATGAAATGGGGTCTCACGGTCAAAATTGGTTTAGGGAACGGGTCTCGGCGGCCACTATCTGAGCAACTGAGGGCAAATTTTTGAAAGGACTTTTCTGGTCATCACAAGTAATTTGAATTTTTTATACATTTGGCACAAAGTTTACAAAAGTAGCTTTTATGGGAGAATGGCAAAACAGAAATTGCTCCAATTTCACACAGACGGGTTACCCCCGAAGACGGATCACACTGCTGAGTTACAGGTCCCTACGACTAGTATTTTAGGAGTAATGCACAAATAACTATTTAAGGAACACTTGCCCGATTCACGACCGATCAAAATGACAGATTTCAGGGACCCCCCCCACTCCCACCCAGAGCCTATCGGGCTTGAACGGTGGGTTACCACCAAAGTAAAATCATGCATAATGGGTGTGGGGACAATATTTTTGATTTTGGGGGGGAAAAAAACTTTCGAGATTTGGGACCCAATTTTGGAAAATTTTGCCCTAGCCGGTATGGTCAAAAATTCTGATTTTGGGCACAAAATAGGGTTGTTTTTTTTCGTCTAGGACTCGCCTCAAATTCGATATGTAAATGGAATGGGGTCTCACGGTCAAAATTGGTTTAGGGAACGGGTCTCGGCGGCCACTCTCAGAGCAACAGAGGGCAAATTTTTTGAAAGGACTTTTCTGGTCATCACAAGTAATTTGAATTTTTTTTACACATTTGGCACAAAGTTTACAAAAGTAGCTTTTATGGGAGAATGGCAAAACAGAAATTGCTCCAATTTCACACAGACGGGTTACCCCCGAAGACGGATCACACTGCTGAGTTACAGGTCCCTACGACTAGTATTTTAGGAGTAATGCACAAATAACTATTTAAGGAACACTTGCCCGATTCACGACCAATCAAAATGACAGATTTCAGGGACCCCCACTCCCACCCAGAGCCTATCGGGCTTGAACGGTGGGTTCTCACCAAAGTAAAATCATGCATAATGGGTGTGGGGACAATATTTTTGATTTTGGGGGGGAAAAAAACTTTCGAGATTTGGGACCCAATTTTGGAAAATTTTGCCCTAGCCGGTATGGTCAAAATTCTGATTTTGGGCACAAAATAGGTTTTTTATCGTCAATGACTCGCCTCAAATTCGATATGTAAATGGAATGGGGTCTCACGGTCAAAATTGGTTTAGGGAACGGGTCTCGGCGGCCACTATCTGAGCAACTGAGGGCAAATTTTTGAAAGGACTTTTCTGGTCATCACAAGTAATTTGAATTTTTTTTACACATTTGGCACAAAGTTTACAAAAGTAGCTTTTATGGGAGAATGGCAAAACAGAAATTGCTCCAATTTCACACAGACGGGTTACCCCCGAAGACGGATCACACTGCTGAGTTACAGGTCCCTACGACTAGTATTTTAGGAGTAATGCACAAATAACTATTTAAGGAACACTTGCCCGATTCACGACCAATCAAAATGACAGATTTCAGGGACCCCCACTCCCACCCAGAGCCTATCGGGCTTGAACGGTGGGTTCTCACCAAAGTAAAATCATGCATAATGGGTGTGGGGACAATATTTTTGATTTTGGGGAAAAAAAACTTTCAGATTTGGGACCCAATTTTGGAAAATTTTGCCCTAGCCGGTATGGTCAAAATTCTGATTTTGGGCACAAAATAGGTTTTTGTTTCGTCTAGGAATCGCCTCAAATTCGATATGTAAATGAAATGGGGTCTCACGGTCAAAATTGGTTTAGGAACGGGTCTCGGCGGCCACTATCTGAGCAACTGAGGGCAAATTTTTGAAAGGACTTTTCTGGTCATCACAAGTAATTTGAATTTTTTTACACATTTGGCACAAAGTTTACAAAAGTAGCTTTTATGGGAGAATGGCAAAACAGAAATTGCTCCAATTTCACACAGACAGGTTACCCCGAAGACGGATCACACTGCTGAGTTACAGGTCCCTACGACTAGTATTTTAGGAGTAATGCACAAATAACTATTTAAGGAACACTTGCCCGATTCACGACCAATCAAAATGACAGATTTCAGGGACCCCCCACTCCCACCCAGAGCCTATCGGGCTTGAACGTAAAATCATGCATAATGGGTGTGGGGACAATATTTTTGATTTTGGGGGGGAAAAAAACTTTCGAGATTTGGGACCCAATTTTGGAAAATTTTGCCCTAGCCGGTATGGTCAAAAATTCTGATTTTGGGCACAAAATAGGTTGTTTTTTCGTCTAGGACTCGCCTCAAATTCGATATGTAAATGGAATGGGGTCTCACGGTCAAAATTGGTTTAGGGAACGGGTCTCGGCGGCCACTATCTGAGCAACTGAGGGCAAATTTTTGAAAGGACTTTTCTGGTCATCACAAGTAATTTGAATATTTTTTACACATTTGGCACAAAGTTTACAAAAGTAGCTTTTATGGGAGAATGGCAAAACAGAAATTGCTCCAATTTCACACAGACGGGTTACCCACGTAGAAGACGGATCACACTGCTGAGTTACAGGTCCCTACGACTAGTATTTTAGGAGTAATGCACAAATAACTATTTAAGGAACACTTGCCCGATTCACGACCGATCAAAATGACAGATTTCAGGGACCCCCCACTCCCACCCAGAGCCTATCGGGCTTGAACGGTTGGGTACCACCAAAGTAAAATCATGCATAATGGGTGTGGGGACAATATTTTTGATTTTGGGGGGGAAAAAAACTTTCGAGATTTGGGACCCAATTTTGGAAAATTTTGCCCTAGCCGGTATGGTCAAAATTCTGATTTTGGGCACAAAATAGGTTTTTTTTCGTCTAGGACTCGCCTCAAATTCGATATGTAAATGGAATGGGGTCTCACGGTCAAAATTGGTTTAGGGAACGGGTCTCGGCGGCCACTATCTGAGCAACTGAGGGCAAATTTTTGAAAGGACTTTTCTGGTCATCACAAGTAATTTGAATTTTTTACACATTTGGCACAAAGTTTACAAAAGTAGCTTTTATGGGAGAATGGCAAAACAGAAATTGCTCCAATTTCACACAGACAGGTTACCCCGAAGACGGATCACACTGCTGAGTTACAGGTCCCTACGACTAGTATTTTAGGAGTAATGCACAAATAACTATTTAAGGAACACTTGCCCGATTCACGACCGATCAAAATGACAGATTTCAGGGACCCCCCCCCACTCCCACCCAGAGCCTATCGGGCTTGAACGGTGGGTTCCCACCAAAGGTAAAATCATGCATAATGGGTGTGGGGACAATATTTTTGATTTTGGGGGGGAAAAAAACTTTCGAGATTTGGGACCCAATTTTGGAAAATTTTGCCCTAGCCGGTATGGTCAAAAATTCTGATTTTGGGCACAAAATAGGTTTTTTTTTCGTCTAGGACTCGCCTCAAATTCGATATGTAAATGGAATGGGGTCTCACGGTCAAAATTGGTTTAGGAACGGGTCTCGGCGGCCACTATCTGAGCAACTGAGGGCAAATTTTTGAAAGGACTTTTCTGGTCATCACAAGTAATTTGAATTTTTATACATTTGGCACAAAGTTTACAAAAGTAGCTTTTATGGGAGAATGGCAAAACAGAAATTGCTCCAATTTCACACAGACAGGTTACCCCCAGACGGATCACACTGCTGAGTTACAGGTCCCTACGACTAGTATTTTAGGAGTAATGCACAAATAACTATTTAAGGAACACTTGCCCGATTCACGACCGATCAAAATGACAGATTTCAGGGACCCCCCCCCCCACCCACCCAGAGCCTATCGGGCTTGAACGGTGGGTTCCCACCAAAGTAAAATCATGCATAATGGGTGTGGGGACAATATTTTTGATTTTGGGGGGGGAAAAAACTTTCGAGATTTGGGACCCAATTTTGGAAAATTTTGCCCTAGCCGGTATGGTCAAAAATTCTGATTTTGGGCACAAAATAGGTTTTTTTTTTTTCGTCTAGGACTCGCCTCAAATTCGATATGTAAATGGAATGGGGTCTCACGGTCAAAATTGGTTTAGGAACGGGTCTCGGCGGCCACTATCTGAGCAACTGAGGGCAAATTTTTGAAAGGACTTTTCTGGTCATCACAAGTAATTTGAATTTTTTTACACATTTGGCACAAAGTTTACAAAAGTAGCTTTTATGGGAGAATGGCAAAACAGAAATTGCTCCAATTTCACACAGACGGGTTACCCCGAAGACGGATCACACTGCTGAGTTACAGGTCCCTACGACTAGTATTTTAGGAGTAATGCACAAATAACTATTTAAGGAACACTTGCCCGATTCACGACCAATCAAAATGACAGATTTCAGGGACCCCCACTCCCACCCAGAGCCTATCGGGCTTGAACGGTGGGTTCTCACCAAAGTAAAATCATGCATAATGGGTGTGGGGACAATATTTTTGATTTTGGGGGGGAAAAAAACTTTCGAGATTTGGGACCCAATTTTGGAAAATTTTGCCCTAGCCGGTATGGTCAAAAATTCTGATTTTGGGCACAAAATAGTTTTTTTTTTTTCGTCTAGGACTCGCCTCAAATTCGATATGTAAATGGAATGGGGTCTCACGGTCAAAATTGGTTTAGGGAACGGGTCTCGGCGGCCACAATCTGAGCAACTGAGGGCAAATTTTTGAAAGGACTTTTCTGGTCATCACAAGTAATTTGAATTTGTTTTACACATTTGGCACAAAGTTTACAAAAGTAGCTTTTATGGGAGAATGGCAAAACAGAAATTGCTCCAATTTCACACAGACGGGTTACCCCCGAAGACGGATCACACTGCTGAGTTACAGGTCCCTACGACTAGTATTTTAGGAGTAATGCACAAATAACTATTTAAGGAACACTTGCCCGATTCACGACCGATCAAAATGACAGATTTCAGGGACCCCCACTCCCACCCAGAGCCTATCGGGCTTGAACGGTGGGTTCCCACCAAAGTAAAATCATGCATAATGGGTGTGGGGACAATATTTTTGATTTTGGGGGGGAAAAAAACTTTCGAGATTTGGGACCCAATTTTGGAAAATTTTGCCCTAGCCGGTATGGTCAAAAATTCTGATTTTGGGCACAAAATAGGTTTTTTTTTTTTTCGTCTAGGACTCGCCTCAAATTCGATATGTAAATGGAATGGGGTCTCACGGTCAAAATTGGTTTAGGGAACGGGTCTCGGCGGCCACTATCTGAGCAACTGAGGGCAAATTTTTGAAAGGACTTTTCTGGTCATCACAAGTAATTTGATTTTTTTTTACACATTTGGCACAAAGTTTACAAAAGTAGCTTTTATGGGAGAATGGCAAAACAGAAATTGCTCCAATTTCACACAGACGGGTTACCCCCGAAGACGGATCACACTGCTGAGTTACAGGTCCCTACGACTAGTATTTTAGGAGTAATGCACAAATAACTATTTAAGGAACACTTGCCCGATTCACGACCGATCAAAATGACAGATTTCAGGGACCCCCCCCACTCCCACCCAGAGCCTATCGGGCTTGAACGGTGGGTTCCCACCAAAGTAAAATCATGCATAATGGGTGTGGGGACAATATTTTTGATTTTGGGGGGGAAAAAAACTTTCGAGATTTGGGACCCAATTTTGGAAAATTTTGCCCTAGCCGGTATGGTCAAAAATTCTGATTTTGGGCACAAAATAGGTTTTTTTTTTTTCGTCTAGGACTCGCCTCAAATTCGATATGTAAATGGAATGGGGTCTCACGGTCAAAATTGGTTTAGGAACGGGTCTCGGCGGCCACTATCTGAGCAACTGAGGGCAAATTTTTGAAAGGACTTTTCTGGTCATCACAAGTAATTTGAATTTTTTTTACACATTTGGCACAAAGTTTACAAAAGTAGCTTTTATGGGAGAATGGCAAAACAGAAATTGCTCCAATTTCACACAGACGGGTTACCCCCGAAGACGGATCACACTGCTGAGTTACAGGTCCCTACGACTAGTATTTTAGGAGTAATGCACAAATAACTATTTAAGGAACACTTGCCCGATTCACGACCGATCAAAATGACAGATTTCAGGGACCCCCCCACTCCCACCCAGAGCCTATCGGGCTTGAACGGTGGGTTCCACCAAAGTCAAATCATGCATAATGGGTGTGGGGACAATATTTTTGATTTTGGGGGGGAAAAAACTTTCGAGATTTGGGACCCAATTTTGGAAAATTTTGCCCTAGCCGGTATGGTCAAAAATTCTGATTTTGGGCACAAAATAGGTTTTGTTTCGTCTAGGACTCGCCTCAAATTCGATATGTAAATGATATGGGGTCTCACGGTCAAAATTGGTTTAGGGAACGGGTCTCGGCGGCCACTATCTGAGCAACTGAGGGCAAATTTTTGAAAGGACTTTTCTGGTCATCACAAGTAATTTGAATTTTTTTTACACATTTGGCACAAAGTTTACAAAAGTAGCTTTTATGGGAGAATGGCAAAACAGAAATTGCTCCAATTTCACACAGACGGGTTACCCCGAAGACGGATCACACTGCTGAGTTACAGGTCCCTACGACTAGTATTTTAGGAGTAATGCACAAATAACTATTTAAGGAACACTTGCCCGATTCACGACCGATCAAAATGACAGATTTCAGGGACCCCCCCCACTCCCACCCAGAGCCTATCGGGCTTGAACGGTGGGTTCCCACCAAAGTAAAATCATGCATAATGGGTGTGGGGACAATATTTTTGATTTTGGGGGGGAAAAAAACTTTCGAGATTTGGGACCCAATTTTGGAAAATTTTGCCCTAGCCGGTATGGTCAAAAATTCTGATTTTGGGCACAAAATAGGTTTTGTTTTTTCGTCTTGACTCGCCTCTAATTCGATATGTAAATTGAATGGGGTCTCACTGTCAAATTTGGTTTAGGAACGGGTCTCGGCGGCCACTATCTGAGCAACTGAGGGCAAATTTTTGAAAGGACTTTTCTGGTCATCACAAGTAATTTGAATTTTTTACACATTTGGCACAAAGTTTACAAAAAGTAGCTTTTATGGGAGAATGGCAAAACAGAAATTGCTCCAATTTCACACAGACGGGTTACCCCGAAGACGGATCACACTGCCTGAGTTACAGGTCCCTACGACTAGTATTTTAGGAGTAATGCACAAATAACTATTTAAGGAACACTTGCCCGATTCACGACCGATCAAAATGACAGATTTCAGGGACCCCCCCACTCCCACCCAGAGCCTATCGGGCTTGAACGGTGGGTTCCACCAAAGTAAAATCATGCATAATGGGTGTGGGGACAATATTTTTGATTTTGGGGGGGAAAAAAACTTTCGAGATTTGGGACCCAATTTTGGAAAATTTTGCCCTAGCCGGTATGGTCAAAAATTCTGATTTTGGGCACAAAATAGGTTTTTTTTTTTCGTCTAGGACTCGCCTCAAATTCGATATGTAAATGGAATGGGGTCTCACGGTCAAAATTGGTTTAGGGAACGGGTCTCGGCGGCCACTATCTGAGCAACTGAGGGCAAATTTTTGAAAGGACTTTTCTGGTCATCACAAGTAATTTGAATTTTTTTTACACATTTGGCACAAAGTTTACAAAAGTAGCTTTTATGGGAGAATGGCAAAACAGAAATTGCTCCAATTTCACACAGACGGGTTACCCCCGAAGACGGATCACACTGCTGAGTTACAGGTCCCTACGACTAGTATTTTAGGAGTAATGCACAAATAACTATTTAAGGAACACTTGCCCGATTCACGACCGATCAAAATGACAGATTTCAGGGACCCCCCACTCCCACCCAGAGCCTATCGGGCTTGAACGGTGGGTTCCCACCAAAGTAAAATCATGCATAATGGGTGTGGGGACAATATTTTTGATTTTGGGGGGGAAAAAAACTTTCGAGATTTGGGACCCAATTTTGGAAAATTTTGCCCTAGCCGGTATGGTCAAAAATTCTGATTTTGGGCACAAAATAGGTTTTTTTTTTCGTCTAGGACTCGCCTCAAATTCGATATGTAAATGGAATGGGGTCTCACGGTCAAAATTGGTTTAGGGAACGGGTCTCGGCGGCCACTATCTGAGCAACTGAGGGCAAATTTTTGAAAGGACTTTTCTGGTCATCACAAGTAATTTGAATTTTTTTTACACATTTGGCACAAAGTTTACAAAAGTAGCTTTTATGGGAGAATGGCAAAACAGAAATTGCTCCAATTTCACACAGACGGGTTACCCCAGAAGACGGATCACACTGCTGAGTTACAGGTCCCTACGACTAGTATTTTAGGAGTAATGCACAAATAACTATTTAAGGAACACTTGCCCGATTCACGACCAATCAAAATGACAGATTTCAGGGACCCCCACTCCCACCCAGAGCCTATCGGGCTTGAACGGTGGGTTCTCACCAAAGTAAAATCATGCATAATGGGTGTGGGGACAATATTTTTGATTTTGGGGAAAAAACTTTCGAGATTTGGGACCATTTTGGCAAAATTTTGCCCTAGCCGGTATGGTCAAAAATTCTGATTTTGGGCACAAAATAGGTTGTTTTTTTCGTCTAGGACTCGCCTCAAATTCGATATGTAAATGAAATGGGGTCTCACGGTCAAAATTGGTTTAGGGAACGGGTCTCGGCGGCCACTATCTGAGCAACTGAGGGCAAATTTTTGAAAGGACTTTTCTGGTCATCACAAGTAATTTGAATTTTTTATACACATTTGGCACAAAGTTTACAAAAGTAGCTTTTATGGGAGAATGGCAAAACAGAAATTGCTCCAATTTCAAACAGACGGATCACACTGCCGAGTTACAGGTCCCTACGACTAGTATTTTAGGAGTAATGCACAAATAACTATTTAAGGAACACTTGCCCGATTCACGACCGATCAAAATGACAGATTTCAGGGACCCCCCCCCACTCCCACCCAGAGCCTATCGGGCTTGAACGGTGGGTTCCACCAAAGTAAAATCATGCATAATGGGTGTGGGGACAATATTTTTGATTTTGGGGGGGAAAAAAACTTTCGAGATTTGGGACCCAATTTTGGAAAATTTTGCCCTAGCCGGTATGGTCAAAAATTCTGATTTTGGGCACAAAATAGGTTTTTTTTTTTCGTCTAGGACTCGCCTCAAATTCGATATGTAAATGGAATGGGGTCTCACGGTCAAAATTGGTTTAGGAACGGGTCTCGGCGGCCACTATCTGAGCAACTGAGGGCAAATTTTGAAAGGACTTTTCTGGTCATCACAAGTAATTTGAATTTTTTTACACATTTGGCACAAAGTTTACAAAAGTAGCTTTTATGGGAGAATGGCAAAACAGAAATTGCTCCAATTTCACACAGACAGGTTACCCCCGAAGACGGATCACACTGCTGAGTTACAGGTCCCTACGACTAGTATTTTAGGAGTAATGCACAAATAACTATTTAAGGAACACTTGCCCGATTCACGACCGATCAAAATGACAGATTTCAGGGACCCCCACTCCCACCCAGAGCCTATCGGGCTTGAACGGTGGGTTCCCACCAAAGTAAAATCATGCATAATGGGTGTGGGGACAATATTTTTGATTTTGGGGGGGAAAAAAACTTTCGAGATTTGGGACCCAATTTTGGAAAATTTTGCCCTAGCCGGTATGGTCAAAAATTCTGATTTTGGGCACAAAATAGGTTGTTTTTTTTTCGTCTAGGACTCGCCTCAAATTCGATATGTAAATGGAATGGGGTCTCACGGTCAAAATTGGTTTAGGGAACGGGTCTCGGCGGCCACTATCTGAGCAACTGAGGGCAATTTTTGAAAGGACTTTTCTGGTCATCACAAGTAATTTGAATTTTTTTTACACATTTGGCACAAAGTTTACAAAAGTAGCTTTTATGGGAGAATGGCAAAACAGAAATTGCTCCAATTTCACACAGACGGGTTACCCCCGAAGACGGATCACACTGCTGAGTTACAGGTCCCTACGACTAGTATTTTAGGAGTAATGCACAAATAACTATTTAAGGAACACTTGCCCGATTCACGACCGATCAAAATGACAGATTTCAGGGACCCCCCACTCCCACCCAGAGCCTATCGGGCTTGAACGGTGGGTTCCCACCAAAGTAAAATCATGCATAATGGGTGTGGGGACAATATTTTTGATTTTGGGGGGGAAAAAAACTTTCGAGATTTGGGACCCAATTTTGGAAAATTTTGCCCTAGCCGGTATGGTCAAAATTCTGATTTTGGGCACAAAATAGGTTTTTTTTTTTCGTCTAGGACTCGCCTCAAATTCGATATGTAAATGGAATGGGGTCTCACGGTCAAAATTGGTTTAGGGAACGGGTCTCGGCGGCCACTATCTGAGCAACTGAGGGCAAATTTTGAAAGGACTTTTCTGGTCATCACAAGTAATTTGAATTTTTACACATTTGGCACAAAGTTTACAAAAGTAGCTTTTATGGGAGAATGGCAAAACAGAAATTGCTCCAATTTCACACAGACAGGTTACCCCCGAAGACGGATCACACTGCTGAGTTACAGGTCCCTACGACTAGTATTTTAGGAGTAATGCACAAATAACTATTTAAGGAACACTTGCCCGATTCACGACCAATCAAAATGACAGATTTCAGGGACCCCCACTCCCACCCAGAGCCTATCGGGCTTGAACGGTGGGTTCCCACCAAAGTAAAATCATGCATAATGGGTGTGGGGACAATATTTTTGATTTTGGGGGGGAAAAAACTTTCGAGATTTGGGACCCAATTTTGGAAAATTTTGCCCTAGCCGGTATGGTCAAAAATTCTGATTTTGGGCACAAAATAGGTTTAGTTTTTTCGGCTCGGAATCGCCTCAAATTCGATATGTAAATGGAATGGGGTCTCACGGTCAAAATTGGTTTAGGGAACGGGTCTCGGCGGCCACTATCTGAGCAACTGAGGGCAAATTTTTGAAAGGACTTTTCTGGTCATCACAAGTAATTTGAATTTGTTTTACACATTTGGCACAAAGTTTACAAAAGTAGCTTTTATGGGAGAATGGCAAAACAGAAATTGCTCCAATTTCACACAGACGGGTTACCCCCGAAGACGGATCACACTGCTGAGTTACAGGTCCCTACGACTAGTATTTTAGGAGTAATGCACAAATAACTATTTAAGGAACACTTGCCCGATTCACGACCAATCAAAATGACAGATTTCAGGGACCCCCACTCCCACCCAGAGCCTATCGGGCTTGAACGGTGGGTTCTCACCAAAGTAAAATCATGCATAATGGGTGTGGGGACAATATTTTTGATTTTGGTGGTGAAAATTACTTTCTAGATTTGGGACCCAATTTTGGAAAATTTTGCCCTAGCCGGTATGGTCAAAAATTCTGATTTTGGGCACAAAATAGTTTTGTTTTTCGTCTAGGACTCGCCTCAAATTCGATATGTAAATGGAATGGGGTCTCACGGTCAAAATTGGTTTAGGGAACGGGTCTCGGCGGCCACTATCTGAGCAACTAAGGGCAATTTTTGAAAGGACTTTTCTGGTCATCACAAGTAATTTGAATTTTTTTACACATTTGGCACAAAGTTTACAAAAGTAGCTTTTATGGGAGAATGGCAAAACAGAAATTGCTCCAATTTCACACAGACAGGTTACCCCGAAGATGGATCACACTGCTGAGTTACAGGTCCCTACGACTAGTATTTTAGGAGTAATGCACAAATAACTATTTAAGGAACACTTGCCCGATTCACGACCGATCAAAATGACAGATTTCAGGGACCCCACTCCCACCCAGAGCCTATCGGGCTTGAACGGTGAGTTCCACCAAAGTAAAATCATGCATAATGGGTGTGGGGACAATATTTTGATTTTGGGGGGAAAAAAACTTTCGAGATTTGGGACCCAATTTTGGAAAATTTTGCCCTAGCCGGTATGGTCAAAAATTCTGATTTTGGGCACAAAATAGGTTGTTTTTTTTTCGTCTAGGACTCGCCTCAAATTCGATATGTAAATGGAATGGGGTCTCACGGTCAAAATTGGTTTAGGGAACGGGTCTCGGCGGCCACTATCTGAGCAACTGAGGGCAAATTTTTGAAAGGACTTTTCTGGTCATCACAAGTAATTTGAATTTTTTTTACACATTTGGCACAAAGTTTACAAAAGTAGCTTTTATGGGAGAATGGCAAAACAGAAATTGCTCCAATTTCACACAGACGGGTTACCCCCGAAGACGGATCACACTGCTGAGTTACAGGTCCCTACGACTAGTATTTTAGGAGTAATGCACAAATAACTATTTAAGGAACACTTGCCCGATTCACGACCGATCAAAATGACAGATTTCAGGGACCCCCCCCACTCCCACCCAGAGCCTATCGGGCTTGAACGGTGGGTTCCCACCAAAGTAAAATCATGCATAATGGGTGTGGGGACAATATTTTTGATTTTGGGGGGGAAAAAAACTTTCGAGATTTGGGACCCAATTTTGGAAAATTTTGCCCTAGCCGGTATGGTCAAAATTCTGATTTTGGGCACAAAATAGGTTGGTTTTTTTTCGTCTAGGACTCGCCTCAAATTCGATATGTAAATGGAATGGGGTCTCACGGTCAAAATTGGTTTAGGGAACGGGTCTCGGCGGCCACTATCTGAGCAACTGAGGGCAAATTTTTGAAAGGACTTTTCTGGTCATCACAAGTAATTTGAATTTTGTATACACATTTGGCACAAAGTTTACAAAAGTAGCTTTTATGGGAGAATGGCAAAACAGAAATTGCTCCAATTTCACACATACGGGTTACCCCGAAGACGGATCACACTGCTGAGTTACAGGTCCCTACGACTAGTATTTTAGGAGTAATGCACAAATAACTATTTAAGGAACACTTGCCCGATTCACGACCAATCAAAATGACAGATTTCAGGGACCCCCACTCCCACCCAGAGCCTATCGGGCTTGAACGGTGGGTTCTCACCAAAGTAAAATCATGCATAATGGGTGTGGGGACAATATTTTTGATTTTGGGGGGGAAAAAAACTTTCGAGATTTGGGACCCAATTTTGCCCTAGCCGGTATGGTCAAAAATTCTGATTTTGGGCACAAAATAGGTTTTTGTTTTTATTGTCTTGGAATCGCCTCAAATTCGATATGTAAATGAAATGGGGTCTCACGGTCAAAATTGGTTTAGGGAACGGGTCTCGGCGGCCACTATCTGAGCAACTGAGGGGCAAATTTTTGAAAGGTCTTTTCTGGTCATCACAAGTAATTTGAATTTTTTTTACACATTTGTCACAAAGTTTACAAAAGTAGCTTTTATGGGAGAATGGCAAAACATAAAGTGCTCCAATTTCACACAGAAGGGTTACCCACGAAGACGGATCACACTGCTGAGTTACAGGTCCCTACGACTAGTATTTTAGGAGTAATGCACAAATAACTATTTAAGGAACACTTGCCCGATTCACGACCAATCAAAATGACAGATTTCAGGGACCCCCACTCCCACCCAGAGCCTATCGGGCTTGAACGGTGGGTTCTCACCAAAGTAAAATCATGCATAATGGGTGTGGGGACAATATTTTTGATTGTGGGGGGGAAAATAACTTTCGAGATTTGGGACCCAATTTTGGAAAATTTTGCCCTAGCCGGTATGGTCAAAAATTCTGATTTTGGGCACAAAATAGGTTGGTTTTTTTTCGTCTAGGACTCGCCTCAAATTCGATATGTAAATGGAATGGGGTCTCACGGTCAAAATTGGTTTAGGGAACGGGTCTCGGCGGCCACTATCTGAGCAACTGAGGGCCAATTTTAAAAAGGACTTTTCTGGTCATCACAAGTAATTTGATTTTTTTTTACACATTTGGCACAAAGTTTACAAAAGTAGCTTTTATGGGAGAATGGCAAAACAGAAATTGCTCCAATTTCACACAGACGGGTTACCCCCGAAGACGGATCACACTGCTGAGTTACAGGTCCCTACGACTAGTATTTTAGGAGTAATGCACAAATAACTATTTAAGGAACACTTGCCCGATTCACGACCGATCAAAATGACAGATTTCAGGGACCCCCCCCCACTCCCACCCAGAGCCTATCGGGCTTGAACGGTGGGTTACCACCAAAGTAAAATCATGCATAATGGGTGTGGGGACAATATTTTTGATTTTGGGGGGGAAAAAAACTTTCGAGATTTGGGACCCAATTTTGGAAAATTTTGCCCTAGCCGGTATGGTCAAAAATTCTGATTTTGGGCACAAAATAGGTTGTTTTTTTTTCGTCTAGGACTCGCCTCAAATTCGATATGTAAATGGAATGGGGTCTCACGGTCAAAATTGGTTTAGGGAACGGGTCTCGGCGGCCACTATCTGAGCAACTGAGGGCAAATTTTTGAAAGGACTTTTCTGGTCATCACAAGTAATTTGAATTTTTTTTACACATTTGGCACAAAGTTTACAAAAGTAGCTTTTATGGGAGAATGGCAAAACAGAAATTGCTCCAATTTCACACAGACGGGTTACCCCCGAAGACGGATCACACTGCCGAGTTACAGGTCCCTACGACTAGTATTTTAGGAGTAATGCACAAATAACTATTTAAGGAACACTTGCCCGATTCACGACCGATCAAAATGACAGATTTCAGGGACCCCCCCCACTCCCACCCAGAGCCTATCGGGCTTGAACGGTGGGTTCTCACCAAAGTAAAATCATGCATAATGGGTGTGGGGACAATATTTTTGATTTTGGGGGGGAAAAAAACTTTCGAGATTTGGGACCCAATTTTGGAAAATTTTGCCCTAGCCGGTATGGTCAAAAATTCTGATTTTGGGCACAAAATAGGTTTTTTTTTTTCGTCTAGGACTCGCCTCAAATTCGATATGTAAATGGAATGGGGTCTCACGGTCAAAATTGGTTTAGGAACGGGTCTCGGCGGCCACTATCTGAGCAACTGAGGGCAAATTTTGAAAGGACTTTTCTGGTCATCACAAGTAATTTGAATTTTTTACACATTTGGCACAAAGTTTACAAAAGTAGCTTTTATGGGAGAATGGCAAAACAGAAATTGCTCCAATTTCACACAGACGGGTTACCCCCGAAGACGGATCACACTGCCGAGTTACAGGTCCCTACGACTAGTATTTTAGGAGTAATGCACAAATAACTATTTAAGGAACACTTGCCCGATTCACGACCGATCAAAATGACAGATTTCAGGGACCCCCCCCACTCCCACCCAGAGCCTATCGGGCTTGAACGGTGGGTTCCCACCAAAGTAAAATCATGCATAATGGGTGTGGGGACAATATTTTTGATTTTGGGGGGGAAAAAAACTTTCGAGATTTGGGACCCAATTTTGGAAAATTTTGCCCTAGCCGGTATGGTCAAAAATTCTGATTTTGGGCACAAAATAGGTTTTTTTTTTTTCGTCTAGGACTCGCCTCAAATTCGATATGTAAATGGAATGGGGTCTCACGGTCAAAATTGGTTTAGGGAACGGGTCTCGGCGGCCACTATCTGAGCAACTGAGGGCAAATTTTTGAAAGGACTTTTCTGGTCATCACAAGTAATTTGAATTTTTTTTACACATTTGGCACAAAGTTTACAAAAGTAGCTTTTATGGGAGAATGGCAAAACAGAAATTGCTCCAATTTCACACAGACGGGTTACCCCCGAAGACGGATCACACTGCCGAGTTACAGGTCCCTACGACTAGTATTTTAGGAGTAATGCACAAATAACTATTTAAGGAACACTTGCCCGATTCACGACCGATCAAAATGACAGATTTCAGGGACCCCCCACTCCCACCCAGAGCCTATCGGGCTTGAACGGTGGGTTCCCACCAAAGTAAAATCATGCATAATGGGTGTGGGGACAATATTTTTGATTTTGGGGGGGAAAAAAACTTTCGAGATTTGGGACCCAATTTTGGAAAATTTGGCCCTAGCCGGTATGGTCAAAAATTCTGATTTTGGGCACAAAATAGGTTTGTTTTTTTCGTATAGGACTAGCCTCAAATTCGATATGTAAATTGTATTGGGTCTAACGGTCAAAATTGGTTTAGGAACGGGTCTCGGCGGCCACTATCTGAGCAACTGAGGGCAAATTTTGAAAGGACTTTTCTGGTCATCACAAGTAATTTGAATTTTTTACACATTTGGCACAAAGTTTACAAAAGTAGCTTTTATGGGAGAATGGCAAAACAGAAATTGCTCCAATTTCACACAGACAGGTTACCCCGAAGACGGATCACACTGCCGAGTTACAGGTCCCTACGACTAGTATTTTAGGAGTAATGCACAAATAACTATTTAAGGAACACTTGCCCGATTCACGACCGATCAAATGATGACAGATTTCAGGGACCCCCACTCCCACCCAGAGCCTATCGGGCTTGAACGGTGGGTTCCCACCAAAGTAAAATCATGCATAATGGGTGTGGGGACAATATTTTTGATTTTGGGGAAAAACTTCGAGATTTGGGACCCAATTTTGGAAAATTTTGCCCTAGCCGGTATGGTCAAAAATTCTGATTTTGGGCACAAAATAGGTTTTGTTTTTTCGTCTAGGACTCGCCTCAAATTCGATATGTAAATGGAATGGGGTCTCACGGTCAAAATTGGTTTAGGGAACGGGTCTCGGCGGCCACTATCTGAGCAACTGAGGGCAAATTTTGAAAGGACTTTTCTGGTCATCACAAGTAATTTGAATTTTTTACACATTTGGCACAAAGTTTACAAAAGTAGCTTTTGGAGAATGGCAAAACAGAAATTGCTCCAATTTCACACAGACAGGTTACCCCGAAGACGGATCACACTGCCTGAGTTACAGGTCCCTACGACTAGTATTTTAGGAGTAATGCACAAATAACTATTTAAGGAACACTTGCCCGATTCACGACCGATCAAAATGACAGATTTCAGGGACCCCCCACTCCCACCCAGAGCCTATCGGGCTTGAACGGTGGGTTCCCACCAAAGTAAAATCATGCATAATGGGTGTGGGGACAATATTTTTGATTTTGGGGGGGAAAAAAACTTTCGAGATTTGGGACCCAATTTTGGAAAATTTTGCCCTAGCCGGTATGGTCAAAAATTCTGATTTTGGGCACAAAATAGGTTTTTTTTTTTTTCGTCTAGGACTCGCCTCAAATTCGATATGTAAATGGAATGGGGTCTCACGGTCAAAATTGGTTTAGGGAACGGGTCTCGGCGGCCACTATCTGAGCAACTGAGGGCAAATTTTGAAAGGACTTTTCTGGTCATCACAAGTAATTTGATTTTTTTTTACACATTTGGCACAAAGTTTACAAAAGGAGCTTTTATGGGGGGAAGGCAAAAAAGAAATTTCTCCAATTTCACACAGACAGGTTACCCCCGAAGACGGATCACACTGCCGAGTTACAGGTCCCTACGACTAGTATTTTAGGAGTAATGCACAAATAACTATTTAAGGAACACTTGCCCGATTCACGACCGATCAAAATGACAGATTTCAGGGACCCCCCCCCACTCCCACCCAGAGCCTATCGGGCTTGAACGGTGGGTTCCCACCAAAGTAAAATCATGCATAATGGGTGTGGGGACAATATTTTTGATTTTGGGGGGGAAAAAAACTTTCGAGATTTGGGACCCAATTTTGGAAAATTTTGCCCTAGCCGGTATGGTCAAAAATTCTGATTTTGGGCACAAAATAGGTTGTTGTTTTTTCGTCTAGGACTCGCCTCAAATTCGATATGTAAATGGAATGGGGTCTCACGGTCAAAATTGGTTTAGGGAACGGGTCTCGGCGGCCACTATCTGAGCAACTGAGGGCAAATTTTTGAAAGGACTTTTCTGGTCATCACAAGTAATTTGAATTTTTTTTACACATTTGGCACAAAGTTTACAAAAGTAGCTTTTATGGGAGAATGGCAAAACAGAAATTGCTCCAATTTCACACAGACGGGTTACCCCCGAAGACGGATCACACTGCTGAGTTACAGGTCCCTACGACTAGTATTTTAGGAGTAATGCACAAATAACTATTTAAGGAACACTTGCCCGATTCACGACCGATCAAAATGACAGATTTCAGGGACCCCCCCCCACTCCCACCCAGAGCCTATCGGGCTTGAACGGTGGGTTCCCACCAAAGTAAAATCATGCATAATGGGTGTGGGGACAATATTTTTGATTTTGGGGGGGAAAAAAACTTTCGAGATTTGGGACCCAATTTTGGAAAATTTTGCCTAGCCGGTATGGTCAAAAATTCTGATTTTGGGCACAAAATAGTTTTTGTTTTTTTCGTCTAGGACTCGCCTCAAATTCGATATGTAAATGGAATGGGGTCTCACGGTCAAAATTGGTTTAGGGAACGGGTCTCGGCGGCCACTATCTGAGCAACTGAGGGCAAATTTTTGAAAGGACTTTTCTGGTCATCACAAGTAATTTGAATTTTTTTTACACATTTGGCACAAAGTTTACAAAAGTAGCTTTTATGGGAGAATGGCAAAACAGAAATTGCTCCAATTTCACACAGACAGGTTACCCCCGAGACGGATCACACTGCTGAGTTACAGGTCCCTACGACTAGTATTTTAGGAGTAATGCACAAATAACTATTTAAGGAACACTTGCCCGATTCACGACCGATCAAAATGACAGATTTCAGGGACCCCCCCCACTCCCACCCAGAGCCTATCGGGCTTGAACGGTGGGTTCCCACCAAAGTAAAATCATGCATAATGGGTGTGGGGACAATATTTTTGATTTTGGGGGGGAAAAAAACTTTCGAGATTTGGGACCCAATTTTGGAAAATTTTGCCCTAGCCGGTATGGTCAAAAATTCTGATTTTGGGCACAAAATAGGTTGGTTTTTTTTCGTCTAGGACTCGCCTCAAATTCGATATGTAAATGGAATGGGGTCTCACGGTCAAAATTGGTTTAGGGAACGGGTCTCGGCGGCCACTATCTGAGCAACTGAGGGCAAATTTTTGAAAGGACTTTTCTGGTCATCACAAGTAATTTGAATTTTTTATACACATTTGGCACAAAGTTTACAAAAGTAGCTTTTATGGGAGAATGGCAAAACAGAAATTGCTCCAATTTCAAACAGACGGGTTACCCCCGAAGACGGATCACACTGCCGAGTTACAGGTCCCTACGACTAGTATTTTAGGAGTAATGCACAAATAACTATTTAAGGAACACTTGCCCGATTCACGACCGATCAAAATGACAGATTTCAGGGACCCCCCCCCCCACTCCCACCCAGAGCCTATCGGGCTTGAACGGTGGGTTCCCACCAAAGTAAAATCATGCATAATGGGTGTGGGGACAATATTTTTGATTTTTGGGGGGAAAAAAACTTTCGAGATTTGGGACCCAATTTTGGAAAATTTTGCCCTAGCCGGTATGGTCAAAAATTCTGATTTTGGGCACAAAATAGGTTGGTTTTTTTTCGTCTAGGACTCGCCTCAAATTCGATATGTAAATGGAATGGGGTCTCACGGTCAAAATTGGTTTAGGGAACGGGTCTCGGCGGCCACTATCTGAGCAACTGATGGCAAATTTTTGAAAGGACTTTTCTGGTCATCACAAGTAATTTGAATTTTTTTTACACATTTGGCACAAAGTTTACAAAAGTAGCTTTTATGGGAGAATGGCAAAACAGAAATTGCTCCAATTTCACACAGACGGGTTACCCCCGAAGACGGATCACACTGCCGAGTTACAGGTCCCTACGACTAGTATTTTAGGAGTAATGCACAAATAACTATTTAAGGAACACTTGCCCGATTCACGACCGATCAAAATGACAGATTTCAGGGACCCCCCCCCACTCCCACCCAGAGCCTATCGGGCTTGAACGGTGGGTTCCCACCAAAGTAAAATCATGCATAATGGGTGTGGGGACAATATTTTTGATTTTGGGGGGGAAAAAAACTTTCGAGATTTGGGACCCAATTTTGGAAAATTTTGCCCTAGCCGGTATGGTCAAAAATTCTGATTTTGGGCACAAAATAGGTTGTTTTTTTTTCGTCTAGGACTCGCCTCAAATTCGATATGTAAATGGAATGGGGTCTCACGGTCAAAATTGGTTTAGGGAACGGGTCTCGGCGGCCACTATCTGAGCAACTGAGGGCAAATTTTTGAAAGGACTTTTCTGGTCATCACAAGTAATTTGAATTTTTTATACACATTTGGCACAAAGTTTACAAAAGTAGCTTTTATGGGAGAATGGCAAAACAGAAATTGCTCCAATTTCAAACAGACGGGTTACCCCCGAAGACGGATCACACTGCCGAGTTACAGGTCCCTACGACTAGTATTTTAGGAGTAATGCACAAATAACTATTTAAGGAACACTTGCCCGATTCACGACCGATCAAAATGACAGATTTCAGGGACCCCCCCCCCACTCCCACCCAGAGCCTATCGGGCTTGAACGGTGGGTTCCCACCAAAGTAAAATCATGCATAATGGGTGTGGGGACAATATTTTTGATTTTGGGGGGGAAAAAAACTTTCGAGATTTGGGACCCAATTTTGGAAAATTTTGCCCTAGCCGGTATGGTCAAAAATTCTGATTTTGGGCACAAAATAGGTTTAGTTTTTTCGGCTCGGAATCGCCTCAAATTCGATATGTAAATGGAATGGGGTCTCACGGTCAAAATTGGTTTAGGGAACGGGTCTCGGCGGCCACTATCTGAGCAACTGAGGGCAAATTTTTGAAAGGACTTTTCTGGTCATCACAAGTAATTTGAATTTTTTTACACATTTGGCACAAAGTTTACAAAAGTAGCTTTTATGGGAGAATGGCAAAACAGAAATTGCTCCAATTTCACACAGACGGGTTACCCCCGAAGACGGATCACACTGCCGAGTTACAGGTCCCTACGACTAGTATTTTAGGAGTAATGCACAAATAACTATTTAAGGAACACTTGCCCGATTCACGACCGATCAAAATGACAGATTTCAGGGACCCCCCCCCACTCCCACCCAGAGCCTATCGGGCTTGAACGGTGGGTTCCCACCAAAGTAAAATCATGCATAATGGGTGTGGGGACAATATTTTTGATTTTGGGGGGAAAAAAAACTTTCGAGATTTGGGACCCAATTTTGGAAAATTTTGCCCTAGCCGGTATGGTCAAAAATTCTGATTTTGGGCACAAAATAGGTTTTTTTTTTTCGTCTAGGACTCGCCTCAAATTCGATATGTAAATGGAATGGGGTCTCACGGTCAAAATTGGTTTAGGGAACGGGTCTCGGCGGCCACTATCTGAGCAACTGAGGGCAAATTTTTGAAAGGACTTTTCTGGTCATCACAAGTAATTTGAATTTTTTACACATTTGGCACAAAGTTTACAAAAGTAGCTTTTATGGGAGAATGGCAAAACAGAAATTGCTCCAATTTCACACAGACAGGTTACCCCGAAGACGGATCACACTGCCGAGTTACAGGTCCCTACGACTAGTATTTTAGGAGTAATGCACAAATAACTATTTAAGGAACACTTGCCCGATTCACGACCGATCAAAATGACAGATTTCAGGGACCCCCCACTCCCACCCAGAGCCTATCGGGCTTGAACGGTGGGTTCCCACCAAAGTAAAATCATGCATAATGGGTGTGGGGACAATATTTTTGATTTTTGGGGAAAAAAACTTCGAGATTTGGGACCCAATTTTGGAAAATTTTGCCCTAGCCGGTATGGTCAAAAATTCTGATTTTGGGCACAAAATAGGTTTTTTTTTTTTCGTCTAGGACTCGCCTCAAATTCGATATGTAAATGGAATGGGGTCTCACGGTCAAAATTGGTTTAGGGAACGGGTCTCGGCGGCCACTATCTGAGCAACTGAGGGCAAATTTTGAAAGGACTTTTCTGGTCATCACAAGTAATTTGAATTTTTTTTACACATTTGGCACAAAGTTTACAAAAGTAGCTTTTATGGGAGAATGGCAAAACAGAAATTGCTCCAATTTCACACAGACGGGTTACCCCCGAAGACGGATCACACTGCTGAGTTACAGGTCCCTACGACTAGTATTTTAGGAGTAATGCACAAATAACTATTTAAGGAACACTTGCCCGATTCACGACCAATCAAAATGACAGATTTCAGGGACCCCCACTCCCACCCAGAGCCTATCGGGCTTGAACGGTGGGTTCTCACCAAAGTAAAATCATGCATAATGGGTGTGGGGACAATATTTTTGATTTTGGGGGGGAAAAAAACTTTCGAGATTTGGGACCCAATTTTGGAAAATTTTGCCCTAGCCGGTATGGTCAAAAATTCTGATTTTGGGCACAAAATAGGTTTTTTTTTTTCGTCTAGGACTCGCCTCAAATTCGATATGTAAATGGAATGGGGTCTCACGGTCAAAATTGGTTTAGGGAACGGGTCTCGGCGGCCACTATCTGAGCAACTGAGGGCAAATTTTTGAAAGGACTTTTCTGGTCATCACAAGTAATTTGAATTTTTTACACATTTGGCACAAATTTTACAAAAGTAGCTTTTATTGGAGAATGGCAAAACAGAAATTGCTCCAATTTCATACAGACGGGCTACCCCCGAAGACGGATCACACTGCCGAGTTACAGCTCCCTACGACTAGTATTTTAGAGTAATGCACAAATAACTATTTAAGGAACACTTGCCCGATTCACGACCGATCAAAATGACAGATTTCAGGACCCCCACTCCCACCCAGAGCCTATCGGGCTTGAACGGTGGGTTCCCACCAAAGTAAAATCATGCATAATGGGTGTGGGGGCAATATTTTTTGATTTTGGGAAAAAAACTTTCGAGATTTGGGACCCAATTTTGGAAAATTTTGCCCTAGCCGGTATGGTCGAAAATTCTGATTTTGGGCACAAAATAGGTTTTTGTTTTTATTGTCTTGGAATCGCCTCAAATTCGATATGTAAATGGAATGGGGTCTCACGGTCAAAATTGGTTTAGGGAACGGGTCTCGGCGGCCACTATCTGAGCAACTGAGGGCAAATTTTTGAAAGGACTTTTCTGGTCATCACAAGTAATTTGATTTTTTTTTACACATTTGGCACAAAGTTTACAAAAGTAGCTTTTATGGGAGAATGGCAAAACAGAAATTGCTCCAATTTCACACAGACGGGTTACCCCCAAAGACGGATCACACTGCTGAGTTACAGGTCCCTACGACTAGTATTTTAGGAGTAATGCACAAATAACTATTTAAGGAACACTTGCCCGATTCACGACCAATCAAAATGACAGATTTCAGGGACCCCCACTCCCACCCAGAGCCTATCGGGCTTGAACGGTGGGTTCCCACCAAAGTAAAATCATGCATAATGGGTGTGGGGACAATATTTTTGATTTTGGGGGGGAAAAAAACTTTCGAGATTTGGGACCCAATTTTGGAAAATTTTGCCCTAGCCGGTATGGTCAAAAATTCTGATTTTGGGCACAAAATAGGTTTTTTTTTTTTTCGTCTAGGACTCGCCTCAAATTCGATATGTAAATGGAATGGGGTCTCACGGTCAAAATTGGTTTAGGGAACGGGTCTCGGCGGCCACTATCTGAGCAACTGAGGGCAAATTTTTGAAAGGACTTTTCTGGTCATCACAAGTAATTTGAATTTTTTTTACACATTTGGCACAAAGTTTACAAAAGTAGCTTTTATGGGAGAATGGCAAAACAGAAATTGCTCCAATTTCACACAGACGGGTTACCCCGAAGACGGATCACACTGCCGAGTTACAGGTCCCTACGACTAGTATTTTAGGAGTAATGCACAAATAACTATTTAAGGAACACTTGCCCGATTCACGACCGATCAAAATGACAGATTTCAGGGACCCCCCACTCCCACCCAGAGCCTATCGGGCTTGAACGGTGGGTTCCCACCAAAGTAAAATCATGCATAATGGGTGTGGGGACAATATTTTTGATTTTGGGGGGGAAAAAAACTTTCGAGATTTGGGACCCAATTTTGGAAAATTTTGCCCTAGCCGGTATGGTCAAAAATTCTGATTTTGGGCACAAAATAGGTTTTGTTTTTTTCGTCTAGGACTCGCCTCAAATTCGATATGTAAATGGAATGGAGTCTCACGGTCAAAATTGGTTTAGGGAACGGGTCTCGGCGGCCACTATCTGAGCAACTGAGGGCAAATTTTTGAAAGGACTTTTCTGGTCATCACAAGTAATTTGAATTTTTACACATTTGGCACAAAGTTTACAAAAGTACCTTTTAAGGGACAATGGCAAAACAGAAATTGCTCCAATTTCACACAGACTGGTTACAACAGAAGACGGATCACACTGCTGAGTTACAGGTCCCTACGACTAGTATTTTAGGAGTAATGCACAAATAACTATTTAAGGAACACTTGCCCGATTCACGACCGATCAAAATGACAGATTTCAGGGACCCCCCACTCCCACCCAGAGCCTATCGGGCTTGAACGGTGGGTTCCCACCAAAGTAAAATCATGCATAATGGGTGTGGGGACAATATTTTTGATTTTGGGGGGGAAAAAAACTTTCGAGATTTGGGACCCAATTTTGGAAAATTTTGCCCTAGCCGGTATGGTCAAAAATTCTGATTTTGGGCACAAAATAGGTTTTTTTTTTTTCGTCTAGGACTCGCCTCAAATTCGATATGTAAATGGAATGGGGTCTCACGGTCAAAATTGGTTTAGGGAACGGGTCTCGGCGGCCACTATCTGAGCAACCGAGGGCAAATTTTTGAAAGGACTTTTCTGGTCATCACAAGTAATTTGAATTTTTTTTACACATTTGGCACAAAGTTTACAAAAGTAGCTTTTATGGGAGAATGGCAAAACAGAAATTGCTCCAATTTCACACAGACGGGTTACCCCGAAGACGGATCACACTGCCGAGTTACAGGTCCCTACGACTAGTATTTTAGGAGTAATGCACAAATAACTATTTAAGGAACACTTGCCCGATTCACGACCGATCAAAATGACAGATTTCAGGGACTCCCACCCAGAGCCTATCGGGCTTGAACGGTGAGTTCCCACCAAAGAAAAATCATGCATAATGGGTGTGGGGACAATATTTTTGATTTTGGGGGGGGGGGGGAAAACTTTCGAGATTTGGGACCCAATTTTGGAAAATTTTGCCCTAGCCGGTATGGTCAAAAATTCTGATTTTGGGCACAAAATAGGTTTAGTTTTTTTCGTCTAGGACTCGCCTCAAATTCGATATGTAAATGGAATGGGGTCTCACGGTCAAAATTGGTTTAGGGAACGGGTCTCGGCGGCCACTATCTGAGCAACTGAGGGCAAATTTTTGAAAGGACTTTTCTGGTCATCACAAGTAATTTGAATTTTTTTTACACATTTGGCACAAAGTTTACAAAAGTAGCTTTTATGGGAGAATGGCAAAACAGAAATTGCTCCAATTTCACACAGACAGGTTACCCCGAAGACGGGTCACGCG
>CM055828.1:17827588-17845088 GCA_029582265.1 Zoroaster sp. YZ-2022 | reverse complement strand
AGACGGATCACACTGCTGAGTTACAGGTCCCTACGACTAGTATTTTAGGAGTAATGCACAAATAACTATTTAAGGAACACTTGCCCGATTCACGACCGATCAAAATGACAGATTTCAGGGACCCCCACTCCCACCCAGAGCCTATCGGGCTTGAACGGTGGGTTCCACCAAAGTAAAATCATGCATAATGGGTGTGGGGACAATATTTTTGATTTTGGGGGAAAAACTTTCGAGATTTGGGACCCAATTTTGGAAAATTTTGCAGCCGGTATGGTCAAAAATTCTGATTTTGGGCACAAAATAGGTTGTTTTTTCGTCTAGGACTCGCCTCAAATTCGATATGTAAATGGAATGGGGTCTCACGGTCAAAATTGGTTTAGGGAACGGGTCTCGGCGGCCACTATCTGAGCAACTGAGGGCAAATTTTTGAAAGGACTTTTCTGGTCATCACAAGTAATTTGAATTTGTTTTACATTTGGCACAAAGTTTACAAAAGTAGCTTTTATGGAGAATGGCAAAACAGAAATTGCTCCAATTTCACACAGACAGGTTACCCCCGAAGACGGATCACACTGCTGAGTTACAGGTCCCTACGACTAGTATTTTAGGAGTAATGCACAAATAACTATTTAAGGAACACTTGCCCGATTCACGACCGATCAAAATGACAGATTTCAGGGACCCCCCACTCCCACCCAGAGCCTATCGGGCTTGAACGGTGGGTTCCCACAAAAGTAAAATCATGCATAATGGGTGTGGGGACAATATTTTTGATTTTGGGGGGGAAAAAAACTTTCGAGATTTGGGACCCAATTTTGGAAAATTTTGCCCTAGCCGGTATGGTCAAAAATTCTGATTTTGGGCACAAAATAGGTTGTTTTTTTTTCGTCTAGGACTCGCCTCAAATTCGATATGTAAATGGAATGGGGTCTCACGGTCAAAATTGGTTTAGGGAACGGGTCTCGGCGGCCACTATCTGAGCAACTGAGGGCAAATTTTTGAAAAGGACTTTTCTGGTCATCACAAGTAATTTGAATTTTTTTTACACATTTGGCACAAAGTTTACAAAAGTAGCTTTTATGGGAGAATGGCAAAACAGAAATTGCTCCAATTTCACACAGACGGGTTACCCCCGAAGACGGATCACACTGCTGAGATACAGGTCCCTACGACTAGTATTTTAGGAGTAATGCACAAATAACTATTTAAGGAACACTTGCCCGATTCACGACCAATCAAAATGACAGATTTCACGGACCCCCCCCCCACTCCCACCCAGAGCCTATCGGGCTTGAACGGTGGGTTCTCACCAAAGTAAAATCATGCATAATGGGGGTGGGGGCAAAAATTTTTTTTTTTGGGGGGAAACAAACATTCGAGATTTGGGACCCAATTTTGGAAAATTTTGCCCTAGCCGGTATGGTCAAAAATTCTGATTTTGGGCACAAAATAGGTTGTTTTTTTTTCGTCTAGGACTCGCCTCAAATTCGATATGTAAATGGAATGGGGTCTCACGGTCAAAATTGGTTTAGGGAACGGGTCTCGGCGGCCACTATCTGAGCAACTGAGGGCAAATTTTTGAAAGGACTTTTCTGGTCATCACAAGTAATTTGAATTTTTTTTACACATTTGGCACAAAGTTTACAAAAGTAGCTTTATGGGAGAATGGCAAAACAGAAATTTCTCCAATTTCAGACAGTCGGGCAACCCCAAAAGACGGATCACACTGCTGAGTTACAGGTCCCTACGACTAGTATTTTAGGAGTAATGCACAAATAACTATTTAAGGAACACTTGCCCGATTCACGACCGATCAAAATGACAGATTTCAGGGACCCCCCCACTCCCACCCAGAGCCTATCGGGCTTGAACGGTGGGTTCCACCAAAATAAATCATGCATAATGGGTGTGGGGACAATATTTTTGATTTTGGGGGGGAAAAAAACTTTCGAGATTTGGGACCCAATTTTGGAAAATTTTGCCCTAGCCGGTATGGTCAAAAATTCTGATTTTGGGCACAAAATAGGTTGTTTTTTCGTCTAGGACTCGCCTCAAATTCGATATGTAAATGGAATGGGGTCTCACGGTCAAAATTGGTTTAGGGAACGGGTCTCGGCGGCCACTATCTGAGCAACTGAGGGCAAATTTTTGAAAGGACTTTTCTGGTCATCACAAGTAATTTGAATTTTTTACACATTTGGCACAAAGTTTACAAAAGTAGCTTTTATGGGAGAATGGCAAAACAGAAATTGCTCCAATTTCACACAGACAGGTTACCCCAGACGGATCACACTGCTGAGTTACAGGTCCCTACGACTAGTATTTTAGGAGTAATGCACAAATAACTATTTAAGGAACACTTGCCCGATTCACGACCGATCAAAATGACAGATTTCAGGGACCCCCACTCCCACCCAGAGCCTATCGGGCTTGAACGGTGGAGTTCCACCAAAGTAAAATCATGCATAATGGGTGTGGGGTCAATATTTTTTTTTTTTGGGGGGGAAAAAAATTTAGAGATTTGGGGCCCAATTTTGGAAAATTTTGCCCTAGCCGGTATGGTCAAAAATTCTGATTTTGGGCAAAAAATAGGTTGTTTTTTTTTCGTCTAGGACTCGCCTCAAATTCGATATGTAAATGGAATGGGGTCTCACGGTCAAAATTGGTTTAGGGAACGGGTCTCGGCGGCCACTATCTGAGCAACTGAGGGCAAATTTTTGAAAGGACTTTTCTGGTCATCACAAGTAATTTGAATTTTTTACACATTTGGCACAAAGTTTACAAAAGTAGATTTTATGGGAGAATGTAAAAAAAGAAATTTCTCCAATTTAACACAGACGGGTTACCCCAGAAGACGGATCACACTGCTGAGTTACAGGTCCCTACGACTAGTATTTTAGGAGTAATGCACAAATAACTATTTAAGGAACACTTGCCCGATTCACGACCGATCAAAATGACAGATTTCAGGGACCCCCCACCCACCCAGAGCCGATCGGGCTTGAACGGTGAGTTCCAAAGTAAAATCATGCATAATGGGTGTGGGGACAATATTTTTGATTTTGGGGGGGAAAAAAACTTTCGAGATTTGGGACCCAATTTTGGAAAATTTTGCCCTAGCCGGTATGGTCAAAAATTCTGATTTTGGGCACAAAATAGGTTGTTTTTTTTCGTCTAGGACTCGCCTCAAATTCGATATGTAAATGGAATGGGGTCTCACGGTCAAAATTGGTTTAGGGAACGGGTCTCGGCGGCCACTATCTGAGCAACTGAGGGCAAATTTTTGAAAGGACTTTTCTGGTCATCACAAGTAATTTGAATTTTTTTACACATTTGGCACAAAGTTTACAAAAGTAGCTTTTATGGGAGAATGGCAAAACAGAAATTGCTCCAATTTCACACAGACGGGTTACCCCCGAAGACGGATCACACTGCTGAGTTACAGGTCCCTACGACTAGTATTTTAGGAGTAATGCACAAATAACTATTTAAGGAACACTTGCCCGATTCACGACCGATCAAAATGACAGATTTCAGGGACCCCCCCCCACTCCCACCCAGAGCCTATCGGGCTTGAACGGTGAGTTCCACCAAAGTAAAATCATGCATAATGGGTGTGGGGACAATATTTTTGATTTTGGGGAAAAAAACTTTCGAGATTTGGGACCCAATTTTGGAAAATTTTGCCCTAGCCGGTATGGTCAAAATTCTGATTTTGGGCACAAAATAGGTTGTTTTTCGTCTAGGACTCGCCTCAAATTCGATATGTAAATGGAATGGGGTCTCACGGTCAAAATTGGTTTGGGAACGGGTCTCGCGGCCACTATCTGAGCAACTGAGGGCAAATTTTTGAAAGGACTTTTCTGGTCATCACAAGTAATTTGAAATTTTTTTACACATTTGGCACAAAGTTTACAAAAGTAGCTTTTATGGGAGAATGGCAAAACAGAAATTGCTCCAATTTCACACAGACAGGTTACCCCGAAGACGGATCACACTGCTGAGTTACAGGTCCCTACGACTAGTATTTTAGGAGTAATGCACAAATAACTATTTAAGGAACACTTGCCCGATTCACGACCGATCAAAATGACAGATTTCAGGGACCCCCACTCCCACCCAGAGCCTATCGGGCTTGAACGGTGAGTTCCCACCAAAGTAAAATCATGCATAATGGGTGTGGGGACAATATTTTTGATTTTGGGGGGGGAAAAAAACTTTCGAGATTTGGGACCCAATTTTGGAAAATTTTGCCCTAGCCGGTATGGTCAAAAATTCTGATTTTGGGCACAAAATAGGTTGTTTTTTTCGTCTAGGACTCGCCTCAAATTCGATATGTAAATGGAATGGGGTCTCACGGTCAAAATTGGTTTAGGGAACGGGTCTCGGCGGCCACTATCTGAGCAACTGAGGGCAAATTTTTGAAAGGACTTTTCTGGTCATCACAAGTAATTTGAATTTTTTTTACACATTTGGCACAAAGTTTACAAAAGTAGCTTTTATGGGAGAATGGCAAAACAGAAATTGCTCCAATTTCACACAGACAGGTTACCCCGAAGACGGATCACACTGCTGAGTTACAGGTCCCTACGACTAGTATTTTAGGAGTAATGCACAAATAACTATTTAAGGAACACTTGCCCGATTCACGACCGATCAAAATGACAGATTTCAGGGACCCCCACTCCACCACCAGAGCCTATCGGGCTTGAACGGTGGAGTTCCACCAAAGTAAAATCATGCATAATGGGTGTGGGGACAATATTTTTGATTTTGGGGGGGAAAAAAACTTTCGAGATTTGGGACCCAATTTTGGAAAATTTGCCCTAGCCGGTATGGTCAAAAATTCTGATTTTGGGCACAAAATAGGTTGTTTTTTTCGTCTAGGACTCGCCTCAAATTCGATATGTAAATGGAATGGGGTCTCACGGTCAAAATTGGTTTAGGGAACGGGTCTCGGCGGCCACTATCTGAGCAACTGAGGGCAAATTTTTGAAAGGACTTTTCTGGTCATCACAAGTAATTTGAATTTTTTTTACACATTTGGCACAAAGTTTACAAAAGTAGCTTTTATGGGAGAATGGCAAAACAGAAATTGCTCCAATTTCACACAGACGGGTTACCCCGAAGACGGATCACACTGCTGAGTTACAGGTCCCTACGACTAGTATTTTAGGAGTAATGCACAAATAACTATTTAAGGAACACTTGCCCGATTCACGACCGATCAAAATGACAGATTTCAGGGACCCCCCCCACTCCCACCCAGAGCCTATCGGGCTTGAACGGTGGGTTCCCACCAAAGTAAAATCATGCATAATGGGTGTGGGGACAATATTTTTGATTTTGGGGGAGAAAAAAACTTTCGAGATTTGGGACCCAATTTTGGAAAATTTTGCCCTAGCCGGTATGGTCAAAAATTCTGATTTTGGGCACAAAATAGGTTGTTTTTTTTTCGTCTAGGACTCGCCTCAAATTCGATATGTAAATGGAATGGGGTCTCACGGTCAAAATTGGTTTAGGGAACGGGTCTCGGCGGCCACTATCTGAGCAACTGAGGGCAAATTTTTGAAAAGGACTTTTCTGGTCATCACAAGTAATTTGAATTTTTTTTACACATTTGGCACAAAGTTTACAAAAGTAGCTTTTATGGGAGAATGGCAAAACAGAAATTGCTCCAATTTCACACAGACGGGTTACCCCCGAAGACGGATCACACTGCTGAGATACAGGTCCCTACGACTAGTATTTTAGGAGTAATGCACAAATAACTATTTAAGGAACACTTGCCCGATTCACGACCGATCAAAATGACAGATTTCAGGGAGCCCCCCCCACTCCCACCCAGAGCCTATCGGGCTTGAACGGTGGAGTTCCACAGTAAAATCATGCATAATGGGTGTGGGGACAATATTTTTGATTTTGGGGGGGAAAAAAACTTTCGAGATTTGGGACCCAATTTTGGAAAATTTTGCCCTAGCCGGTATGGTCAAAAATTCTGATTTTGGGCACAAAATAGGTTTTGTTTTTTTTCGTCTAGGACTCGCCTCAAATTCGATATGTAAATGGAATGGGGTCTCACGGTCAAAATTGGTTTAGGGAACGGGTCTCGGCGGCCACTATCTGAGCAACTGAGGGCAAATTTTGAAAGGACTTTTCTGGTCATCACAAGTAATTTGAATTTTTTACACATTTGGCACAAAGTTTACAAAAGTAGCTTTTATGGGAGAATGGCAAAACAGAAATTGCTCCAATTTCACACAGACAGGTTACCCCGAAGACGGATCACACTGCTGAGTTACAGGTCCCTACGACTAGTATTTTAGGAGTAATGCACAAATAACTATTTAAGGAACACTTGCCCGATTCACGACCGATCAAAATGACAGATTTCAGGGACCCCACTCCCACCCAGAGCCTATCGGGCTTGAACGGTGGGTTCCAACAAAAGTAAAATAATTCATAATGGGTGTGGGGACAATATTTTTGATTTTGGGGGAAAAAAACTTTCATTTGGGACCCAATTTTGGAAAATTTTGCCCTAGCGGTATGGTCAAAATTCTGATTTTGGGCACAAAATAGGTTGTTTTTCGTCTAGGACTCGCCTCAAATTCGATATGTAAATGGAATGGGGTCTCACGGTCAAAATTGGTTTAGGGAACGGGTCTCGGCGGCCACTATCTGAGCAACTGAGGGCAAATTTTTGAAAGGACTTTTCTGGTCATCACAAGTAATTTGAATTTTTTTTACACATTTGGCACAAAGTTTACAAAAGTAGCTTTTATGGGAGAATGGCAAAACAGAAATTGCTCCAATTTCACACATACTGGTTACCACCGAAGACGGATCACACTGCTGAGTTACAGGTCCCTACGACTAGTATTTTAGGAGTAATGCACAAATAACTATTTAAGGAACACTTGCCCGATTCACGACCGATCAAAATGACAGATTTCAGGGACCCCCACTCCCACCCAGAGCCTATCGGGCTTGAACGGTGGGTTCTCACCAAAGTAAAATCATGCATAATGGGTGTGGGGACAATATTTTTGATTTTGGGGGGGAAAAAAACTTTCGAGATTTGGGACCCAATTTTGGAAAATTTTGCCCTAGCCGGTATGGTCAAAAATTCTGATTTTGGGCACAAAATAGGTTGTTTTTTTTTCGTCTAGGACTCGCCTCAAATTCGATATGTAAATGGAATGGGGTCTCACGGTCAAAATTGGTTTAGGGAACGGGTCTCGGCGGCCACTATCTGAGCAACTGAGGGCAAATTTTTGAAAGGACTTTTCTGGTCATCACAAGTAATTTGAATTTTTTTTACACATTTGGCACAAAGTTTACAAAAGTAGCTTTTATGGGAGAATGGCAAAACAGAAATTGCTCCAATTTCACACAGACGGGTTACCCCCGAAGACGGATCACACTGCTGAGTTACAGGTCCCTACGACTAGTATTTTAGGAGTAATGCACAAATAACTATTTAAGGAACACTTGCCCGATTCACGACCGATCAAAATGACAGATTTCAGGGACCCCCACTCCCACCCAGAGCCTATCGGGCTTGAACGGTGGGTTCCCACAAAAGTAAAATCATGCATAATGGGTGTGGGGACAATATTTTTGATTTTGGGGGAAAAAAAACTTTCAATTTGGGACCCAATTTTGGAAAATTTTGCCCTAGCCGGTATGGTCAAAAATCTGATTTTGGGCACAAAATAGGTTGTTTTTTTCGTCTAGGACTCGCCTCAAATTCGATATGTAAATGGAATGGGGTCTCACGGTCAAAATTGGTTTAGGAACGGGTCTCGGCGGCCACTATCTGAGCAACTGAGGCAAATTTTGAAAGGACTTTTCTGGTCATCACAAGTAATTTGAATTTTTTTACACATTTGGCACAAAGTTTACAAAAGTAGCTTTTATGGGAGAATGGCAAAACAGAAATTGCTCCAATTTCACACAGACAGGTTACCCCGAAGACGGATCACACTGCTGAGTTACAGGTCCCTACGACTAGTATTTTAGAGTAATGCACAAATAACTATTTAAGGAACACTTGCCCGATTCACGACCGATCAAAATGACAGATTTCAGGGACCCCCACTCCCACCCAGAGCCTATCGGGCTTGAACGGTGAGTTCCACCAAAATAAAATCATGCATAATGGGTGTGGGGACAATATTTTTGATTTTGGGGGAAAAAAAACTTTCGAATTTGGGACCCAATTTTGGAAAATTTTGCCCTAGCCGGTATGGTCAAAAATTCTGATTTTGGGCACAAAATAGGTTGTTTTTCGTCTAGGACTCGCCTCAAATTCGATATGTAAATGGAATGGGGTCTCACGGTCAAAATTGGTTTAGGGAACGGGTCTCGGCGGCCACTATCTGAGCAACTGAGGGCAAATTTTGAAAGGACTTTTCTGGTCATCACAAGTAATTTGTTTTTTTTTTTCACTTTAGGCACAAAGTTTACAAAAGTAGCTTTTATGGGAGAATGGCAAAACAGAAATTGCTCCAATTTCACACATACGGGTTACCCCCGAAGACGGATCACACTGCTGAGTTACAGGTCCCTACGACTAGTATTTTAGGAGTAATGCACAAATAACTATTTAAGGAACACTTGCCCGATTCGACCGATCAAAATGACAGATTTCAGGGACCCCCACTCCCACCCAGAGCCTATCGGGCTTGAACGGTGAGTTCCACCAAAATAAAATCATGCATAATGGGTGTGGGGACAATATTTTTGATTTTGGGGAAAAAAACTTTCGAAGATTTGGGACCCAATTTTGGAAAATTTTGCCCTAGCCGGTATGGTCTAAAATTCTGCGTTTGGGCACAACATAGGTTGTGTTCCGTCTAGGACTCGCCTCAAATTCGATATGTAAATGGAATGGGGTCTCACGGTCAAAATTGGTTTAGGGAACGGGTCTCGGCGGCCACTATCTGAGCAACTGAGGGCAAATTTTTGAAAGGACTTTTCTGGTCATCACAAGTAATTTGAATTTTTTTTACACATTTGGCACAAAGTTTACAAAAGTAGCTTTTATGGGAGAATGGCAAAACAGAAATTGCTCCAATTTCACACAGACGGGTTACCCCCGAAGACGGATCACACTGCTGAGTTACAGGTCCCTACGACTAGTATTTTAGGAGTAATGCACAAATAACTATTTAAGGAACACTTGCCCGATTCACGACCAATCAAAATGACAGATTTCAGGGACCCCCACTCCCACCCAGAGCCTATCGGGCTTGAACGGTGGGTTCCCACCAAAGTAAAATCATGCATAATGGGTGTGGGGACAATATTTTTGATTTTGGGGGGGAAAAAAACTTTCGAGATTTGGGACCCAATTTTGGAAAATTTTGCCCTAGCCGGTATGGTCAAAAATTCTGATTTTGGGCACAAAATAGGTTGTTTTTCGTCTAGGACTCGCCTCAAATTCGATATGTAAATGGAATGGGGTCTCACGGTCAAAATTGGTTTAGGGAACGGGTCGGCACTATCTGAGCAACTGAGGGCAAATTTTGAAAGGACTTTTCTGGTCATCACAAGTAATTTGAATTTTTTTACACATTTGGCACAAAGTTTACAAAAGTAGCTTTTATGGGAGAATGGCAAAACAGAAATTGCTCCAATTTCACACAGAAGGGTTACACCCGAAGACGGATCACACTGCTGAGTTACAGGTCCCTACGACTAGTATTTTAGGAGTAATGCACAAATAACTATTTAAGGAACACTTGCCCGATTCACGACCGATCAAAATGACAGATTTCAGGGACCCCCCCCCACTCCCACCCAGAGCCTATCGGGCTTGAACGGTGGGTTCCCACCAAAGTAAAATCATGCATAATGGGTGTGGGGACAATATTTTTGATTTTGGGGGGGAAAAAAACTTTCGAGATTTGGGACCCAATTTTGGAAAATTTTGCCCTAGCCGGTATGGTCAAAAATTCTGATTTTGGGCACAAAATAGGGTTGTTTTTTTTCGTCTAGGACTCGCCTCAAATTCGATATGTAAATGGAATGGGGTCTCACGGTCAAAATTGGTTTAGGGAACGGGTCTCGGCGGCCACTATCTGAGCAACTGAGGGCAAATTTTTGAAAGGACTTTTCTGGTCATCACAAGTAATTTGAATTTTTTTTACACATTTGGCACAAAGTTTACAAAAGTAGCTTTTATGGGAGAATGGCAAAACAGAAATTGCTCCAATTTCACACAGACGGGTTACCCCCGAAGACGGATCACACTGCTGAGTTACAGGTCCCTACGACTAGTATTTTAGGAGTAATGCACAAATAACTATTTAAGGAACACTTGCCCGATTCACGACCGATCAAAATGACAGATTTCAGGGACCCCCCCCACTCCCACCCAGAGCCTATCGGGCTTGAACGGTGGTTACCACCAAAGTAAAATCATGCATAATGGGTGTGGGGACAATATTTTTGATTTTGGGGGGGAAAAAAACTTTCGAGATTTGGGACCCAATTTTGGAAAATTTTGCCCTAGCCGGTATGGTCAAAAATTCTGATTTTGGGCACAAAATAGGTTGTTGTTTTTTCGTCTAGGACTCGCCTCAAATTCGATATGTAAATGGAATGGGGTCTCACGGTCAAAATTGGTTTAGGGAACGGGTCTCGGCGGCCACTATCTGAGCAACTGAGGGCAAATTTTTGAAAGGACTTTTCTGGTCATCACAAGTAATTTGAATTTTTTACACATTTGCACAAAGTTTACAAAAGTAGCTTTTATGGGAGAATGGCAAAACAGAAATTGCTCCAATTTCACACAGACAGGTTACCCCGAAGACGGATCACACTGCTGAGTTACAGGTCCCTACGACTAGTATTTTAGGAGTAATGCACAAATAACTATTTAAGGAACACTTGCCCGATTCACGACCGATCAAAATGACAGATTTCAGGGAACCCCCCCAAACAACCCAGAGCCTATCGGGCTTGAACGGTGGGGTACCACCAAAGTAAAATCATGCATAATGGGTGTGGGGACAATATTTTTGATTTTGGGGGGGAAAAAAACTTTCGAGATTTGGGACCCAATTTTGGAAAATTTTGCCCTAGCCGGTATGGTCAAAAATTCTGATTTTGGGCACAAAATAGGTTGAAAATATTAAGTCTAGGACTCGCCTCAAATTCGATATGTAAATGGAATGGGGGCTCACGGTCAAAATTGGTTTAGGGAACGGGTCTCGGCAACACTATCTGAGCAACTGAGGGCAAATTTTTTAAAGGACTTTTCTGGTCATCACAAGTAATTTGAATTTGTTATACACATTTGGCACAAAGTTTACAAAAGTAGCTTTTATGGGAGAATGGCAAAACAGAAATTGCTCCAATTTCAAACAGACAGGTTACCCCGAAGACGGATCACACTGCTGAGTTACAGGTCCCTACGACTAGTATTTTAGGAGTAATGCACAAATAACTATTTAAGGAACACTTGCCCGATTCACGACCGATCAAAATGACAGATTTCAGGGACCCCCCCCCCCCACCCACCCAGAGCCAATCGGGCTTGAACCGTGGGTTACCAACAAAGTAAAAACATGCAAAATGGGTGTGGGGACAAAAATTTTTCATTTGGGGGCTAAAAAAAACTTTCGAGATTTGGGACCCAATTTTGGAAAATTTTGCCCTAGCCGGTATGGTCAAAAATTCTGATTTTGGGCACAAAATAGGTTGGTTTTTTTTCGTCTAGGACTCGCCTCAAATTCGATATGTAAATGGAATGGGGTCTCACGGTCAAAATTGGTTTGGGAACGGGTCTCGGCACTATCTGAGCAACTGAGGGCAAATTTTTGAAAGGACTTTTCTGGTCATCACAAGTAATTTGAATTTTTTTACACATTTGGCACAAAGTTTACAAAAGTAGCTTTTATGGGAGAATGGCAAAACAGAAATTGCTCCAATTTCACACAGACAGGTTACCCCAGACGGATCACACTGCTGAGTTACAGGTCCCTACGACTAGTATTTTAGGAGTAATGCACAAATAACTATTTAAGGAACACTTGCCCGATTCACGACCGATCAAAATGACAGATTTCAGGGACCCCCCCCCACACCCACCCAGAGCCTATCGGGCGTGAACGGTGGGTTCCCACCAAAGTAAAATCATGCATAATGGGTGTGGGGACAATATTTTTGATTTTGGGGGGGAAAAAAACTTTCGAGATTTGGGACCCAATTTTGGAAAATTTTGCCCTAGCCGGTATGGTCAAAAATTCTGATTTTGGGCACAAAATAGGGTTGTTTTTTTTCGTCTAGGACTCGCCTCAAATTCGATATGTAAATGGAATGGGGTCTCACGGTCAAAATTGGTTTAGGGAACGGGTCTCGGCGGCCACTATCTGAGCAACTGAGGGCAAATTTTTGAAAGGACTTTTCTGGTCATCACAAGTAATTTGAATTTTTTTTACATTTGGCACAAAGTTTACAAAAGTAGCTTTTATGGGAGAATGGCAAAACAGAAATTGCTCCAATTTCACACAGACGGGTTACCCCCGAAGACGGATCACACTGCTGAGTTACAGGTCCCTACGACTAGTATTTTAGGAGTAATGCACAAATAACTATTTAAGGAACACTTGCCCGATTCACGACCGATCAAAATGACAGATTTCAGGGACCCCCCCACTCCCACCCAGAGCCTATCGGGCTTGAACGGTGGGTTCCACCAAAGTCAAATCATGCATAATGGGTGTGGGGACAATATTTTTGATTTTGGGGGGGAAAAAACTTTCGAGATTTGGGACCCAATTTTGGAAAATTTTGCCCTAGCCGGTATGGTCAAAAATTCTGATTTTGGGCACAAAATAGGTTTTTTTTTTCGTCTAGGACTCGCCTCAAATTCGATATGTAAATAGAATGGGGTCTCACGGTCAAAATTGGTTTAGGGAACGGGTCTCGGCGGCCACTATCTGAGCAACTGAGGGCAAATTTTTGAAAGGACTTTTCTGGTCATCACAAGTAATTTGAATTTTTTACAAAGTTTACAAACGTAGCTTTTATGGGAGAATGGCAAAACAGAAATTGCTCCAATTTCAAACAGACGGGTTACCCCCGAAGACGGATCACACTGCTGAGTTACAGGTCCCTACGACTAGTATTTTAGGAGTAATGCACAAATAACTATTTAAGGAACACTTGCCCGATTCACGACCGATCAAAATGACAGATTTCAGGGACCCCCACTCCCACCCAGAGCCTATCGGGCTTGAACGGTGAGTTCCCAAAAATAAAATCATGCATAATGGGTGTGGGGACAATATTTTTGATTTTGGGGAAAAAAACTTTCGAGATTTGGGACCCAATTTTGGAAAATTTTGCCCTAGCCGGTATGGTCAAAATTCTGATTTTGGGCACAAAATAGGTTGTTTTTTCGTCTAGGACTCGCCTCAAATTCGATATGTAAATGGAATGGGGTCTCACGGTCAAAATTGGTTTAGGGAACGGGTCTCTCGGCGGCCACTATCTGAGCAACTGAGGGCAAATTTTTGAAAGGACTTTTCTGGTCATCACAAGTAATTTGAATTTTTTTACACATTTGGCACAAAGTTTACAAAAGTAGCTTTTATGGGAGAATGGCAAAACAGAAATTGCTCCAATTTCACACAGACAGGTTACCCCGAAGACGGATCACACTGCTGAGTTACAGGTCCCTACGACTAGTATTTTAGGAGTAATGCACAAATAACTATTTAAGGAACACTTGCCCGATTCACGACCGATCAAAATGACAGATTTCAGGGACCCCCACTCACCCAGAGCCTATCGGGCTTGAACGGTGGGTTCCACCAAAGTAAAATCATGCATAATGGGTGTGGGGACAATATTTTTGATTTTGGAAAAAACTTTCGATTTGGGACCCAATTTTGGAAAATTTTGCCCTAGCCGGTATGGTCAAAAATTCTGATTTTGGGCACAAAATAGGTTGTTGTTTTTCGTCTAGGACTCGCCTCAAATTCGATATGTAAATGGAATGGGGTCTCACGGTCAAAATTGGTTTAGGAACGGGTCTCGGCGGCCACTATCTGAGCAACTGAGGGCAAATTTTGAAAGGACTTTTCTGGTCATCACAAGTAATTTGAATTTTTTACACATTTGGCACAAAGTTTACAAAAGTAGCTTTTATGGGAGAATGGCAAAACAGAAATTGCTCCAATTTCACACAGACAGGTTACCCCGAAGACGGATCACACTGCTGAGTTACAGGTCCCTACGACTAGTATTTTAGGAGTAATGCACAAATAACTATTTAAGGAACACTTGCCCGATTCACGACCGATCAAAATGACAGATTTCAGGGACCCCCCCCCACACCCACCCAGAGCCGATCGGGCTTGAACGGTGGGTTCCCACCAAAGTAAAATCATGCATAATGGGTGTGGGGACAATATTTTTGATTTTGGGGGGGAAAAAAACTTTCGAGATTTGGGACCCAATTTTGGAAAATTTTGCCCTAGCCGGTATGGTCAAAAATTCTGATTTTGGGCACAAAATAGGTTGTTTTTTTTTCGTCTAGGACTCGCCTCAAATTCGATATGTAAATGGAATGGGGTCTCACGGTCAAAATTGGTTTAGGGAACGGGTCTCGGCGGCCACTATCTGAGCAACTGAGGGCAAATTTTTGAAAGGACTTTTCTGGTCATCACAAGTAATTTGAATTTTTTTTTACACATTTGGCACAAAGTTTACAAAAGTAGCTTTTATGGGAGAATGGCAAAACAGAAATTGCTCCAATTTCACACAGACGGGTTACCCCCGAAGACGGATCACACTGCTGAGTTACAGGTCCCTACGACTAGTATTTTAGGAGTAATGCACAAATAACTATTTAAGGAACACTTGCCCGATTCACGACCGATCAAAATGACAGATTTCAGGGACCCCCCCCACTCCCACCCAGAGCCTATCGGGCTTGAACGGTGGGTTCCCACCAAAGTAAAATCATGCATAATGGGTGTGGGGACAATATTTTTGATTTTGGGGAAAAAAACTTTGAGATTTGGGACCCAATTTTGGAAAATTTTGCCCTAGCCGGTATGGTCAAAAATTCTGATTTTGGGCACAAAATAGGGTTGTTTTTTTTCGTCTAGGACTCGCCTCAAATTCGATATGTAAATGGAATGGGGTCTCACGGTCAAAATTGGTTTAGGGAACGGGTCTCGGCGGCCACTATCTGAGCAACTGAGGGCAAATTTTTGAAAGGACTTTTCTGGTCATCACAAGTAATTTGAATTTTTTTTACACATTTGGCACAAAGTTTACAAAAGTAGCTTTTATGGGAGAATGGCAAAACAGAAATTGCTCCAATTTCACACAGACGGGTTACCCCGAAGACGGATCACACTGCTGAGTTACAGGTCCCTACGACTAGTATTTTAGGAGTAATGCACAAATAACTATTTAAGGAACACTTGCCCGATTCACGACCGATCAAAATGACAGATTTCAGGGACTCCCACCCAGAGCCTATCGGGCTTGAACGGTGGGTTCCCACCAAAGTAAAATCATGCATAATGGGTGTGGGGACAATATTTTTGATTTTGGGGGGGAAAAAAACTTTCGAGATTTGGGACCCAATTTTGGAAAATTTTGCCCTAGCCGGTATGGTCAAAAATTCTGATTTTGGGCACAAAATAGGTTGTTTTTTTTCGTCTAGGACTCGCCTCAAATTCGATATGTAAATGGAATGGGGTCTCACGGTCAAAATTGGTTTAGGGAACGGGTCTCGGCGGCCACTATCTGAGCAACTGAGGGCAAATTTTTGAAAGGACTTTTCTGGTCATCACAAGTAATTTGAATTTTTTTTACACATTTGGCACAAAGTTTACAAAAGTAGCTTTTATGGGAGAATGGCAAAACAGAAATTGCTCCAATTTCACACAGACGGGTTACCCCCGAAGACGGATCACACTGCTGAGTTACAGGTCCCTACGACTAGTATTTTAGGAGTAATGCACAAATAACTATTTAAGGAACACTTGCCCGATTCACGACCGATCAAAATGACAGATTTCAGGGACCCCCACTCCCACCCAGAGCCTATCGGGCTTGAACGGTGGGTTACCACCAAAATAAAATCATGCATAATGGGTGTGGGGACAATATTTTTGATTTTGGGGGGGAAAAAAACTTTCGAGATTTGGGACCCAATTTTGGAAAATTTTGCCCTAGCCGGTATGGTCAAAAATTCTGATTTTGGGCACAAAATAGGTTGGTTTTTTTTCGTCTAGGACTCGCCTCAAATTCGATATGTAAATGGAATGGGGTCTCACGGTCAAAATTGGTTTAGGGAACGGGTCTCGGCGGCCACTATCTGAGCAACTGAGGGCAAATTTTTGAAAGGACTTTTCTGGTCATCACAAGTAATTTGAATTTTTTACACATTTGGCACAAAGTTTACAAAAGTAGCTTTTATGGGAGAATGGCACAACAGAAATTGCTCCAATTTCACACAGACAGGTTACCCCGAAGACGGATCACACTGCTGAGTTACAGGTCCCTACGACTAGTATTTTAGAGTAATGCACAAATAACTATTTAAGGAACACTTGCCCGATTCACGACCGATCAAAATGACAGATTTCAGGGACCCCCCCCCCCCACCCACCCACAGCCTATCGGGCTTGAACCGTGGGTTACCCCCCAAATAAAATCATGCATAATGGGTGTGGGGACAATATTTTTGATTTTGGGGGGGAAAAAAACTTTCGAGATTTGGGACCCAATTTTGGAAAATTTTGCCCTAGCCGGTATGGTCAAAAATTCTGATTTTGGGCACAAAATAGGTTGTTTTTTTTTCGTCTAGGACTCGCCTCAAATTCGATATGTAAATGGAATGGGGTCTCACGGTCAAAATTGGTTTTGGGAACGGGTCTCGGCGGCCACTATCTGAGCAACTGAGGGCAAATTTTTGAAAGGACTTTTCTGGTCATCACAAGTAATTTGAATTTTTTTTACACATTTGGCACAAAGTTTACAAAAGTAGCTTTTATGGGAGAATGGCAAAACAGAAATTGCTCCAATTTCACACAGACAGGTTACCCCCAGACGGATCACACTGATGATTTACATGTCCCTAAGACTATTATTTTTTGAGTAATGCACAAATAACTTTTTAATGAACACTTGCCCGATTCACGAACGATCAAAATGACATATTTCAGGGACCCCCCGCACTCCCACCCAGAGCCTATCGGGCTTGAACGGTGAGTTCCACCAAAGTAAAATCATGCATAATGGGTGTGGGGACAATATTTTTGATTTTGGGGAAAAAACTTTCATTTGGGACCCAATTTTGGAAAATTTTGCCCTAGCCGGTATGGTCAAAAATTCTGATTTTGGGCACAAAATAGGTTGTTTTTTCGTCTAGGACTCGCCTCAAATTCGATATGTAAATGGAATGGGGTCTCACGGTCAAAATTGGTTTAGGGAACGGGTCTCGGCGGCCACTATCTGAGCA